>PVKM010005983.1:0-45807 GCA_004027735.1 Carollia perspicillata | reverse complement strand
CACAAATGGTCAAAACATCTTCCCTGGGGCCGAGGGAGCCAGCATTTCCCGAATTGATCGCTCTGGCATTGGCCTTGACAGCCAACAGCCTCCTTGCGGGAGCTCTCCCAACCACCAGCAGCTGTCAGAATTTGGGCTGCAAAAGGCACCCCAGTGCTGTTAATCGAATGAAGTGGCAGACTGTGTTTAAGAGACTTGAATGGCTGTGTGTATTTATGAAGCATGAATAAGTTATGACTCTCTGTCTAAGAATCTGCTTGGAAAACAGCTGCTCTGTGCTCCTGGCCTGGCCCTCAGCTTAGAGGCTGCTCCTGGCCTATGGCTGTGCCTTAGTCAACACTTGGGATGGGCAGGTGATGATTTTGTTTTTTAAAATCTTTTCTTCTAGTACAGGCTTCTGAAAACATTCTATAAAATGGAATGCTCGTCACATTTGGCCTTATGACCCTTCCTCCTGGGCCACCCGTGTAGGACCTGGTGGCTGGAATTAACCCACACTGACGGGGAGCTAAACTGAGCGTGCAGGGAGAGCGGAGTTTAAATTGGCTCCACTGTGTCTCGGGTCCCCTCTGCTCATGCCTGCAGCCTCAGGGGGTGTCTCTGCAGCAGTGGTAGCACAAGATGAGCCAACGCAGAGGTGAGTGACAGGAAGCCAGCTGGAGCAGCATCCAGGACCTCAAACCCACCCCAGGCTGACAAGTGCAGGCCAGGCACCAATGCCCTGACTGAGCTCAGACAAGCAGAAATGTCGCACTTGTTACTGGTGGCCCTTGACAGTGTTACTGCTAAGTTGAAATATTAAATACTCCACTGCGGAGAATCTATCTTACAAACGCCTCTCCCCTGAAAATGTCCACTGTGCAGAAAATGGAAGTATTTTTTGTTTTCACTCTCTTCAGCTGTTGCCATGTCACTAAGCTTTGTTCTTTATTTCCTCAGAAGGTCTCCAAACACGCCTTTCTTGCCCCAGTGCTGGGTGACGGCCTGATCCAGACCCTCACTGACAGATAGCTCAACTACTGTTTGTAAACGCTGGGATCAAAATGAAGTTAGGGGGCTAGTAAGCGCTCCCCTGACAGGCCCCCAACAAAGAGCATTTAATTCGCTGACCATTGCTATACAACAAGTCCACAGCTCTGGCTGTCTAGAATCAGTGGAACAGTCTCTGAGGAAGAGATGGGGAAGGACCCCAAATCCTCTTCCACGCCTCCCCTCCTAATCCCCACCCACAGGGCCCCAGCTGAAGAGTATTGCTGCCCTAGGGGGACAGGGAGGGAGCAGCCGGTGGAACCAGAGCGAAAGACACCCTCTCCCAGAATTCTCAGGCGGGCGCCTTATCCAGCAGGCCTCCCGTGATGGTGTCTTTGCAAATATCCTAGGGTGCACGGTATTTGTAAACTATTCTTACTCGGTACTTAGAAATCAACTCTCATTATGCTGATACAAATCCTGCTACTGAAGGATGTAGATGAAAAACTTTTCAAAAATGCAATGTGGGAGCCATGGCTGATGTGGCTCAGTGGATTGAGTGCCAGTCTGTGAACCAAAGGGTCGCTGGTTTGATTTGCAGTGAGGGCACATGCCTGCGTTGCAGTCCAGGTCAGGTCCCCAGTAAGGGGTGCACGAGAGGCAACCACACATTGATATTTCTCTCCCTCTCTTTCTCCTTCCCTCCCCCTCTGTCTAAAATAATCTTTACTCTACAACAGGGATAGGAAAACTACAACCCTATAGGCCCACCACTTGTTTGGTTAATAAAGTTTGATTGGACAATAGCCACACTCACTCATTTACATATTGTCTACTATTGGCTACTTTTGCTGCAACAGCAGAGTTGAGTAACTCCAATGGAGACCATATTTCCCACAAAGACAAAATATTTTGCCATCTGGCCCTTGCCATCCCCTACTCTAGAGCTGGCTCATAAAAACCTGAATGTTCCTTCTGTGTGTAGGGCAAGTGTTCCAGACTATGGGCTTTGCCTTCAGACCAGCTTAAATCCTGGGTCTGCCACCCACTAGCTGTGGGATGTGGTATAAATGGGCAGCCTTGTCTCCCTCTGCCCAGATTCCAGTCACAACTAACATATATCCAAATTCAAACAGGCTAAAAGGGTTATAAATGATGTCACCTCAAAAAACAGAGAGTACAGAAGTAAAACAGCCTTCAAGGCCAAGTGGATTCAAAGACTCAGCAACGTCTCGAGGTACCAGGCTCCTGGAATCAATCTCTCTATCACTCGGCGATGTCTGCATACCCAAGCTGATAGCAGGAGAGCTACTGCAGTGCCCGGCAACACATCTAGGCTCAGAGATTTCCAAAAGAATGGAAGAAACCATCTCTCCCTTTGGTTCTCTCTTGGGAGTAAGAACAAACTTGCCAAAGCCCACCAGCTGGTAGTCTCTCATCTCTCACTGGCAGACATTGGGTACACGGCCATTCTTGAACCATCCATTGGAAAGAGGAGCAGAATTACCTTTATCCTAATCTGGTCGGATTAGAATTAAAGGTGGGGTCAGCTTCCCGTGGTACAGAGCTGCATAAGGAAAAGGGATGGGAGTAAAAGACAGAAAACTGTACAAAAAAAAAAATTAAAAAAAAAAAAAAGAAAAGGTGGACATAGGACCAGATTGGAGTTTTATTAGGAAAAGAGGGACATATACTGAGAAACTAAACCAGCCATTAAAATCATCCCTCCAGACTCCTTTCCTGAACCAGTTTGCTCTGACCCAGACACGCCCACCAAACGACCTCATTCATGCCTACTCTGTGAGTGAGCTGGACTACCATAACTAAATACCACAGACTGGTGGCTCCAATAACAGAAATGTATTTTCTCATATCTCTGGAGGGCAGAAGTCCAAGATCATGGTAGGCAGCTTTGGTTTCTCCAGAGGCCCCTCACCTTGCCTTACAGATGGCCACCTTCTTGGTCTGTCCTCACGTGGCCTTTCTTTTGTGCACCCACATCCCTGTGCCGCTTTCTCTTTTTGTAAAGAAACCAGACCTAGGCCCCTACACCAGATTCTGGAGCTTATGCCGCAGAGGAATACTAGATGATGGAATCTGCTGAGATAAGAATGAAAGTCATGGTTGAGGTCATGGTCAGTCTGTAGAGGAGGAGGGGAAGCAGTGGCCACACTGAAAAAGTAGGACTGTCAACAGAGCCAGTAGAAGAGGCTGCACCCGCTGACGGCAGCAGGGCCTGCCCGAGGCTGGGGCTGTAGCAGGATTTTCAATGCTCCTCCTGGCTGCGTTTCTTCTGTCTCCCTGGAGAGTCTAGGAACTGCTCAATACGCATAATAAACTGTTTTAAAATTTAAATTGGGCCCTGGCTGGTGTGGCTCAGTGGATTGAGTACCAGCCTGCAAACCAACGGGTCACCAGTTCCACTCCCAGTCAAGGCATATGCCTGGGCTGTGGGCCAAGTCCCTAGTATGGGGCACACGAGAGGCAACCACACATTGATGGTTCTCTCCCTCTTTCTCCTTCCCTTCCCCTCTCTCTACAAATAAAATCTTAAAAAACAAAATAAAACTTAAACTGGCCAGAGTATACCTCTTTGCCTGAGATTAAAAACCCTGAGTTATAAGGAGGTTGGTTCCAGGAATGGTTGCAAGGAACAGACCCTTACAGTAATAGGGGAAATCCAGACTCAATTATCTGGTGTGATTATCTAGATCAGCAAATTCACGCACAATAGGGGCCAGGGATTAAACTGGTAGTTAAATTATTACCCAAATCAGCTGGAACGAAGTGTCCGTTAAAGGTGGGGCTTTGGGGGACTAAATGGCACCGGGCACAAAACAGCTGTGAAAAGCACATTGTAATTCAAGGAACCGGTAGTGAGGTGGTTGCTTCTTAACAATAGTAAAGGGCTTAAAGAAATAAAAATAACAAGCTCTAAGTCCTATATTATCAAGTCAAGGCATGAACAGAAATAATGGCTACTGAAATAATTTGTCATCTTTTGACGCTACGAGGCTGAAATATCCAAAAACTAAACTCTCAATTTGATCTTATAGGTTGCTGAATTACAACCTTAGCTTAATTCAGACTTCATCCATTCTTATGTAAAAGTTTGGCTATCAATCAGGAAACAGTGGATTGGGATGGAAGGGAATAAAACAGGAGGATGTGAATGCCTCAGAAGCATCCACACGCAGCAGAAGGAGCCTTTCCCTTCCCTTCTGATGAGGTCGTCCCCGCCTTGCCTGAAGGCCCCTAAAGATCCTGGCTGAGGCTAGTACCTTGCAAGGGAGTCCATTCCCCTCATGCTACTTGATTTGTTTCCAGACTTTTGAATGGGTTCCACTTTCCAGCGCCAGCACGGCTTGGAATGTGATCATGAAGACAAACTCAGGAGGAGACGTGCACACCAGAAGATATGCAAGGTATCGCTAATTTTTATTTTCAAAAACTTGCAGAATATGAGTCTATTGTGTCCAACCTTTTGGCGTCTCTGGGTCACACTGGAAGAAGAAGAGTTGTCTTGGGCTACACATTAAATACACAAACACTAACTAAAACTGATGACCAAAAAAATGTTTTACGTAAAATTACGATTTTATGTTGGGTTACATTCAATGCCATCCTGGGCCGCATGTGGCCCAGGGGCCATGTGTTGGACACCCCTGGGCAGACTAAGGAGAAAGAGACAAACATTTTAGATCGGGCTGAACTGACTGCCCTTCCTGTGTCCCAGAAACTAGGAATGCAATATGCCAGGCTGACCAGCTGGGAGTGATTTTCACTGTGTTTTCAATTAGCTGACTGATACCTGGGCTCAGGGGTGGCCTGACTGCAAGATGCTGAGATGCCAGAAATTCACTGGCGGAGCTGTAGGTGAGTCCTGCATAAACTGCAGTGTGTATGTGAACTGTGTGGAGGTCTTGTTAAAATTCTGATACAGTAAGGTCTGGGGTAGGGTCCAAGATTCTAAATTTCTAACAAGCTCCCAGGTGATGCCAATGTTCTTGGTCTTCATACATTTTGAACGATAAGGGGGTAGAGACAGGATCCAATGCCTTGGGGGTGTAGGAATAATAAATTGGGTGCATATTGGGCATCCCACTTATCCATCGTCTGTGTACCCCAAGAAAACCCAGAAGGCACTCTTCACCAAGCTCTTGAGAATTACACTGGTGGCAGTAGTGCCATCATCTTCGAAAGAAATGGCAGGGCCTCCTCCCCATGGGCCGAGGACACTGGTGGGAAAACCTAAAATGGAAATGGGTGTCCTGATTTTGATGACAATGCTGGAACCCCCAAGGTATTTTAAGCTGAGGAGTAGCCCTTGACTCCCAGAGGCAAGATCAAGGTAATGACTGACTAGGATGTGGGACCAACGTAAGAGAATTGTCTGACCCCCAGGGATGTGTGGCAATGGTCATTGATCATGAGTTTCTTAGAACTGAAGTAGGTGGCCAGTACCCTTGGTTCCTCCTTGATTAATATAACAGACCAACAAACAAAGGTAAGCCTGAGCAACAGAGACCTGGGCCACCACAGTAGTAATGACTCCTGTCTTACTGAGGTCAAGTTCTTTGGAAGCAGAACCTGAAAGGAGGATTTCTATGCAAGTAATTTACTAAGGATGTGCTTCCAGGAGAAACTGGTAAGGAAAGAGGAAGCATGATGGGAAAGGGAAAGAAACCAAGCAGAGTATAATGTCAGGTGACGTCGCAGCCTCTGCCTGATCCCATGGGGATGTCTAGAATTGAAAGTATAACTGAGTTTGTCCCAACTCCAGACAAGGAAGCTGAGCTTTCACACGAATGTTCCAATCAGTCATTGATTAGGAGCGGCGGCACTTTCCGGCTCTCTGCGTGCGTCAGTGTCATGGGGAAGCTCACGCTCCAGTAAGCCTCCGCCTGTCACAATGACACTCCTCCCTCCATGGATGGGGAGTTTCCTAGGGAGTTAGCATTTCTAGAACATTCTGCATGTTAGGTACCAGTGGAATGATATAACAGGCCATATGACAATGCAGAAGGGAATTTCTCCTAAAAAAGGCACAACTTGAAGCTGGGAACTGAAGCATCATCTGCTTTGCTCTCAAAGCCTGACTTACGGCCAGGATCTGGACATGTAAATTAGGCCCTGCTGATTAGACACGACCAGAGCAGCTATTACTCAACAACTAATGACAAAGATTTGGAATCCATTCTTTTGAGCACAGCAGCAGCTGGAGTCACTGTGTCTGGTTTCCAAAAGTGGTTACAACACTGTCCACTGTCCAGTATTGATAGTACCACTGATACCAGAAGAACTGATATCTTCGTGGCATAAATGCCATGGAATTATTTGGATCCTGTTTCTGGACTTCCTTTTTTAGCACTCTAGGATATTCTGCAAGCAACCCAATCTTTTAACAAATTGCGTTTCAGTGAAAATTGGCCAGAATTAATCTCTATTATTTTCAATTAAGGACCCTGAGTAATAGATTGGCTATCATTTATTCCTTCATATCACTGCGCTTCTTCCTGCTGCAGGGCCTTTGCACATGTTTTCTTCCATCTGCTTTCTTCTCACTTCATTCAGTTATTTGCTATTTATTTTTAGGTTCTCGGCTACAATAAATGGTACCTCTTCGGGAAGCCTTCGCTGATCCACCATTAAATATTCTCACAGTACCATTTACCCCTCCTTCCCATTATGTATTTCTTTTGCACGACCACGTGATTAATATGCGTATCCCCTGTAGTACATAAACTCCCTGAGAGCAAGGACCACATCTGTTTGGGCCATTCTATTTCCAGGGCTGAGTCCTTTGGCTAGAATATAAGAAGCACATGATAAGCATTTGTTGAGTGAATACATTAAAGAAAGAAACTGAAGTCTTTTCTCTAACTATTCATGGGATTACCATGAATAAAATGAGCATGTATGTAAAGCAGACATCAGAATTTCTGGCATAGAGAGGCAGATCAGCAGTAAGTCATTCCATTCCTCCAAGCTCTTCTTCCTCCATTTCTGCACCTCACTTCCGGTGCAGAAACCGGAAGTTTGGTCTTCATCTCTGTTATCTAAACGGGATATTTTATAAATCCTCATGATGGTGCATACTGAGGCCAAGAAATTGTGAGAACTTGAGCGGCTCTCCATCTTCAGTGGTCGAAACTTAAATCACTAAATTGGAAAAGACTTCTCGATTTTGTTCTACCTTCGGGAAGAATCCCAACCGCTCTGAAAGTTCCAGCTGGCTATGGCTCATACTGTTCTTGATACCTCCACACAAACCGCATGCCTGTAAAAGCTCCCAAGCTAAGAAATACCTTTTTGTTCTTCGGTTCATTCACGCAGCATAGGCTTGCACTTTTTCCGTCCCCCTCACTGATAAATTTATTCAGTTTCATTCCTTGTTCTTAGCTTGAAGTACCAATTAGAAGTTGCCTTGCGGTAGCTGATAGAAGCATCTGTGACTTAATATATATAGTTACATGAGGATTTACAAGGAAGGGGGATCCACGCGGAATGGATAAGCACACATAGGGCGAACTTGCATGTTGGCACAGTCCCACCCGCCCACACACAGCTTCACAGAGATGTTGCCATGGCATTTCTTCCACAATGAGAAGGACTCCCTGCCTGAATGCTATTGTTCTTCTCCAGCACCTGCAAGGTCTGTTTAAATGTCAGACTCCTTAATTTTCGCCCTAACTGAACACAGCGCCACCAGTTAAGGGCAGGGATTCATCAAAGGCTTCAGAGGGAGATACTTTCCATTCAGAGGACTTTAATGGCTAAATTTTATTCATTCACTCAATCTCCTTTGTTAATTCAAAAATGGCAGAAAGCTTTTTTTTTCAATCTGCCGATTTCTAATTCGCCATTCCGTTTCACTTTGAAGGCTAAGATTAGGCAGCAAGTCTAAGTTACATTTGCAAGACAGCAGCTCAGTCCAAATTGCATTTTGTGTAACTCAGATTAGATTGTAAAAGCGCTCAGCAAGGAGCCCAGCTGCTTGGCTGGGGCAAGCACTGGAGTCCTCTCCCCTTGCCTGCTGAAATGGGAGAGCTGTCACCCATTTTTCTGTCACAAAAACCAGACACATAGTGTTCCGTAAATTATTCTTCCTCCCAGTGTAGGAGGAAAATATAATAAAAGGAAGTCATTTGTGCAGTAAAGAGCAATCTAATAGCACTGAGATAACACTCGTCTAGACTCATCCTAATTCGGTTCCTTTATGCAACAAAATCAGTGGGGACACAGTAGACCTACCCCACCCCCTTATAGATCCAGGCAAGAAATGGAGGGTCTGTCCCAATGATAGCATCATAAAATAGTTGGATATTGGCCTCTCTGAGATGCTGCACTGAGATTTTATGTGTGGGGGTTTTCTTTTTATAGCCACTTCATCTGTGATATGGATTCACTGCTGTAGGTCAAACCAGTACCTTATGAACTAAGACCTAAAAACAGCAAGTTAATCAGCCTTGCTTCCAGGAATACAAACATGCTTTTCTTTTTTTTTTTTGGGGGGGGGGGCAGGGGGAAGAGTTTATTTTCATTGAAATAAAAAGTGAATTGACTTTGAACTGGTATACTTAAGTTCTAGTCACAGTTGCATCCCCTGTGAAGCTGGGTCCTTCAGCCAAATGACTTTCTCTCTCATTTGCAGAATTAGAGTTGGATTAGGTAGTCGCTAAATATTGGAGATCCGAGTGGAATTCTGTTAGGCCAAACCTAATAAACTTAGCCTATTTTAGTAAAACGGGCACTAATCAGAGACATGACT
Source organism: Carollia perspicillata (assembly GCA_004027735.1). Lineage (NCBI taxonomy): Eukaryota > Metazoa > Chordata > Mammalia > Chiroptera > Phyllostomidae > Carollia > Carollia perspicillata. The sequence continues at coordinate 37,067 of PVKM010005983.1, read as the reverse complement.
TCAGAAAAAAAGTAAATAACATAGATGACTAAGTGTCCTTTGCCAAACAGCAGAACAAAAATTTTTAGTGAAGATCTGCTTTGTGCTAGGCACTTCCATAAGTGGTTTGGGTTTAGCCCGTTTCCTAGGTGGCCCCAGGAAAAGGACTCTGAAAACCCAATTTTGCCCTTGGCACTTGCTACTGTTAGGCTACACAGGCCTGGCCCCTCTAGGAAGTCTTACTATGGGGTGGCTCTACATCTGCCATGCACTTTGTGAAGAGGAGTCTCCGGGTTCAAGTGCCTTTCCTCTGGCTCTTGCTCTGGCTGGGCTCAGGTGTGCATCAGACTAACTGCCTGAGGTGAGCTGGCCTTAGGGCACATTTATTTATTTATTTATTTTATAATTTTTTTAAAGATTTTATTTCTTTGTCTTCAGAGGGGAAGGGAAGGAGAGGGGGAGAGAAATATCAATGTATGGTTGCCTCTCGTGCATCCCCTGCTGGGAACTGGCCTGCAACACAGGCATGTGCCCTGACTGGGAATCGAACCGCGATCATCTGGTTCGTAGGCCCACACTCAATCCACTGAGCTACGCCAGCTAGGCCAGGGCACTGTTTTTTAAATATTAACAGTTGGTAAGGCCCATGATCTCATCAATCAGAACAAGTACTGACCATCTTGATGGCCTGACTGGTACAAACAGCTGAAGGTCAGCCCTAAGTTTATGCTAACCTTCACATAGAACAAAGCCACAGGGCCTTTGCATATGCTGTCTACCCTGCCTGGAAGGATATCTCTCCCCTCTTCACCAACTGTTGCCTACTGACTCACTCAGATGAAGTGAATCCAATCAACCTATGCAATTAAAAGGACACAAATTATACGATTCCATTTATATGACATTATGGGAGAGATAAAACCATGGGGACAGAAGACAGACCAGGGCTGCCTAGGGACTGGGTATGAGGGAAGGGGAATGACTGCAGAGGGGCAGGAGGAAGCTTTGGGGTGATAGAAGTATTCTCTATCTTGATTATGGTGAAGTTTACATAACTGTGTGTGTGTCAAAATTCAATGAAGTATACACCTTAAAGGCAAGAATTTTACCATATTTAATGTATACCTCAAAAGAAGCTGGACTTTCCAAAAAAAACCCACAATTAAAAGTGAAATAAAACTCCAAAACTTAAGATGTAAGACTATTTCTTGACTTTCTACATAGAACAGTGGCTGGCTATGATGAAATTGTCCTTTTCTTTCTGGTTGGTACAAGTGTCCCTAAGTTTAATAAGCAAGACATCTTATGTGACACTCCCTGCCAGGGCAGAGTCTGAGAAAGAGTGGGGTCTGGGAAGGAGGGACATGTCCCCAAGGCCACATTGCTTTGTGGTCAGGCTGACTGTGCAGGGCACAGATGCGGGAATAAATTCTGAGCTCAGCCATGGGGAGCAAAGTAGTGGGCCAGGCTGGACAAATGCAGAGAAGTCTGCTGCCAAGCTGGAAAGGGGCAGAAGCAGAGAAGTGGTGGAACAAACTAGAGGCTAGACACGTAACTGCGCTCTAAAGGTGTGGAAGCCAGGGCGTCCTGTTGGTCTCGACAGATCCCTCCCCATTAACTCTCCAGTATGCTAGATTCACGCCCACATACACAAGAGCAAGGGCAGGATCCACTTAACTCACTGCTGTGTCTTTGTCATCCACAACAGTCTCTGGCATATGTTAGCAACTCTGTGTGTTTCTTAAAGGAATGACTCTTCTATACCATTTGCTGGGCATAAGTTCAGGCATTACAAACCATGGGTTTTGCAGTTAGCAAGAGCTGGGTTCAACTCCCAGCCATGTGTCCTTAGGCAATATACGTAACTTGTCTGAGCCCCTGTTACCCGCCTGTGCAATGAGGCTAACACATCCTGGGGGCGTGTTGCGGACTGAAGCGGGAACTTGGGTGGGCAGGCAGTAAGCACCAACGGACCAAAGCTCATAAGTGAGCAGTTATTGCAGCCCAAACGAAACCCACGGAAATGGGGATGGTCCACGCAAAGATCTTTTTTTTTAATTACTTCAATTGCCCATGCTTAAAAAGTGAGACCTTTTCCATAAATATCTGGATCTGGAGCTTCTCCTTAACACCAGGGCCTGCCTTTAGCCAGGGCAGCCATGGGAGGGAATTCACCCTTCAGACAGGACAAGTGTCGTCCAGTTCTTGTGTTGTCCCAGATCACTTCCGTGACTTCACCCACTCGGTCGCTGTGGACACGTGTGTTTGAACCAACAGTAATGGTAGCAGTGTGATGCATCTGTTTCTGATGGGCACTTAATAAACAGCAGCTGTTCCTTTTTGGGTTGCGCTTATTAAATTTTCCTGGCCACTAGAGGGCAACACAGACTCAATTTAAAAAAACGCAGCAGTTATTTTTTAAAAATCACATATTTAAAAATATGTGAAGTTTCCATAACTACATGTTATATATTTATATGCACACATATACAAAGAGAAGATCTTTTTTTACTTTTTGGAAGGCTTTATTTATTTATTTTTAGAGTGAGGAGAAAGGAGGGAGAGAAACATCTATGTACGGTTGCCTCTTGAGTGCCCCCTACTGGGGACCTGGTCCACAACCCAGGTATGTGCCCTGACTGGGAATAGAACCAAAGACCCTTTGGTTCACAGGGTGGCACTCAATCCACTGAGAAATGAGTACAATGCCAATACATGACAGGCCACTTCTATTGTTAATGTCAAATATAAAGAATAGATGACTCACCACCTACACTTGGAGGAAAAACACAAAGAAATGGCTTCCTTTCCTGGGCTTCCAAACTCCTAGAGTATGAATTCTGGCATTGATTCCCATACCACAGGGTATGCATAAGGGTCAGCGTAAGGGTTGAGAGCAGAAATATGGGGTATACTACCCAAGTTCAAATCCCTGCTATGCGATGGTTGGCTGGTTACTTCGCCTTGCGTATCTGTACAAGGAGGATTAAATGAATTAATATGTGCAGGGCCAGGTTCACGGGACCAGCGTATTCTCATAGACCTTTTTTCCCCTTCCTCGAAAAGGCCTCATGCTTGGGGTCTATGCCCCCTCCATCCCAAGCTTGAAATTCTTAATGATTTTATCTTTGAGTTTGTGTTCTGTAAGTGAAACCTGACGGGACAATGAAGCATGCACCAGGGATTTGGAGCCGCAGCACACACAAGGCCCTGCCTCCCACTGCACCCCAGGAAGGATCTTCTGCCACCTGCTCCCGGGCCCCTTTTCCCCTAGGGCATGACGACAGTGAGATAAGTGGAAAGTGTCCCGTGGGGACATTCCTCACTGATAACTCACCCAGCCTTCAGGTCAGGCAGCCTCCATGCTGAATTCTGAACAGCACAAAGGGAAGTAGAACAGACTGGAGACCAGACTGGAGTCCTGGTAAAGCCAGCCTGGAACTCGTCCCAGCCAGCTGTGGCCACCCAGACAGCACAACTAACTCTGCCAGAACAACTGTGGAACTACAAAAGGTTCAACACATTGCTCAAGACTAAGCATGCTTGTAGTACATGGCTTCTCGGTGGTTGCATCCACATGACCAAGGATCTGTGCTGTCAGAAATTACCTTTGATCTAAGTACTAATGATCTCAAGGTAGCATGAACCGCATCAGTTCTTGGGGAAACAGATTTAAGAGAAATTCAAAATCAGATGGATGAAAGATAAAATTTTAGCTTTTTTTTTAATTAATAAAGGATTCATAAGCCCCTATAACTCAACTGAGAATTCTCCAATGCCTATAAATACATGTTTTTGTTGATAGTGCTATAATGAAGAAAGCAGGGCCCTGGCTGATGTGGCTCAGGGAACTAAGTGCTGGCCTACAAACTGAAAGGTCACTGGTTCAATTCCCCATCAGGGCACATGCCTGGGTTGTGGGCCAGGTCCCCAGTTGGGGGCTTGCAAGAGGCCCCAATATATCTCTTGCACATCAGTGTTTCTCTCCCTATCTTCCTCTCTTCCTTGCTCTAAAGATATATTTTTTTAAAGCAGTAATAAGTTTATATAGCTTAAAATGTTTTAAATAACCTGAACTGGGAAGGAACCCACTTTCCCTTGAATTTACATGAAGTATTAGTATTCTACCAAGTTCAATTATAAATTATGAAAGCAATTTTTAAAATTTCCTTTTATGTTTTGTGATGATAAATATTTTAAGAAAAGATTATAATTTTAGTTCTATAGCTAAATCTAATATCCATGGCTTTTCATTATCAACAAATGATAAAGTTATCATGGAAACATAAATTGAAAACCTTACCTATAATTACAAAAAAATTTCATAATGCTTCTTTCTCCTCTTTCTGCTTTAACAATCAAGTTTTTCTCAATTATTAAAAACTCCCTTTTTTGTATCACCTAACCAATGTATGAGGAGTGAATCTCAGATACCACTAAAGAAAAAGAACCACTGTACAGAAGTTTCAAAGCTAGAAAGATTTAACTTCATATTTTACAGACTTTTTTGACATATAATGGTTATAAACTTTGGAAGCACCTCCAATGCTTCCACATAAAGAACTAATTACATAAATCATTACATGAGAAAGTATGCAGTTATTTAAATGATGCGGAGTAGTACTTAAAGGCATGAGAAAATGTGTGATTTAGTAAATAAAAAGAACCAGCTATATATATGTTGCACAAGACTATTGTTATAAAGTTAACACTATACAGCTGGGAAGAAAGAAAAAGGAAGAATGAATCCCTCTCTTACAGATGGTTACCTTTGGGGAGGAGATGCATTTTCTAAGGACTTATCTTGCTGTTTTATTATTTTTATTAATTGTTATATGTGAGACTTTACATCTGGTACATTAAACCATTTTAGAAGTGCATTTCTCAACTATGGATCATACCTGGACTCTTACTTAACTGACAATTTTCAAACAATTTTTTATTTATCTTTTTAAAAAGCTAGAGCAGGTTCATATTCATCTCTACAATGACTTCACTGTTCCTTTTGCACTCTGCATACTCTTGGGCAGCGGAGGAAAGAATGGGTATAGGGTAGACTTAGAGGTTGGACATAACCCCGGATTCTTCCCCGGGCACGTGTCATGCATGGGATATGCAGACCGTGCCTTCTGCTTGAATCCCCCCACCCCTAATCGCCCAGGCCTTGGTCTAGATAGCTCTTCCCCCGGGAAACCCTCCTCGATGCCTACACATTTCTGTTAGTGCTTTTGTGTGCCCCTACACGCATGTCGAAGCATTCATATTGCACAAGTATTTTTTATTTACTTAGCTTTAATCCCTCCTCGAATATAAACTTGAAGGAAGCAACAACTCAGGTCTTTCACTTCACATCACTGATCTCCAGCCCCTTACACAGTGTCTGCATCAAAGCAGATGTTTAATAAATATTTGTCAAGTGGAGAAACAGACCTACGCTGTCCATAGAGTGGGGAAAAGATGGAGGACCACCATGTGAAAGTTTCTCCCAGGCTCTTCCACAGAAGCCGCGCTGGCGGAAAGAGACACAAGGGAACTCCTCTCCAGGGGCTCAAGGTTCAGACTACACGGAGCCAGGAGAGGCTGGAAACAGGGCTGGGTTTAAGGATAGATACAGGATGAGACAAAAGATAGAATAAACGATTCGGAGATGGCCAAACTAGGAGAAAAATTAGTAGCTAAGAAAACCGGAGCAGTCACTTTCCATCCTTACATCCCACAGGATCCCCTATGGCTGGGCACAGACTTCTCACCATCTAAGGGTACAGCCACCTAGAGGAGGCTCTGTCAATACAACGTGAGATTTAACCCCTTATAAAACTAAACATTATACTCCACCAAGGTTCTTAGGCCTGATCTCTTAATGTTGCAAACAAATATTTTAAAAACAAGAGGATTGTTTTTTTATCATTATGTCTCTGCCCCAGGGGCATACACAGTCACAAAATCACATCCGACAGGAATTCACAGCCTATGGGTTAGAACACAGCTGTTCTCTAAGCTTAAGAATGCGCTCTGGGCTCCAGAAGTGGGAAATACGACGGCAGTGAACTCGGCTTGTCGTCTCTTCTGACGCAGACCATGTCAAGAAGGCCGAAAAAGCAAATGCCCTTCTCAGTCCTTCCCGGAGATGGAAGGCAGCCCACATTCACAAATGGCAAAGGTGTTCGTGCCTGCGATCTCTGAGTCCAGCCCTGCCTCTGAGGAGAAACTCAGAATGGGAGAGAACCGCCCACCTCCACGCCCTGCCCAGAGAACAGCAGAGGCTAGGCATCCCAGTTAGGAAACAAATGACTGTGTGGATTCCCCAAAGTCTCCAACTTGGAAAGAAGGATTCCAGCTTGTTAATACCGAAGGCTGCTTCTGATAACACAGAGGTGCCGAGCCCAGACAGCTGGTGGAGGTGTTTTCCTCACTTACTAGCTTTGATGGTAAAAGTATAAACAGAAGCACAATTCTCTTAATATTCTTCCAACATGTGGAAACAAGTCAGAATTAAGTCTATACATATATGTGTGTCCTGCAAGAAGAAAATCCTAAATTCAAAATACGAACGTCTAAGACATTAATGGGCCCTGCAGGACACACAGCAGGCGGGTGACATTCTAGATTACCAGTGACCCAGGGAGATCAGAAGTAATATCTAGATTCTAAAAAAATACTTTGTGATTCTCATTAAAAAGGTCCAGAGATAGCCTCCTGGGTTCAGTCCCAGGAAGGGAGGAGTAGATCAAAATGCACTGACTCTCCCACAGGTAACAACTGTAAACAATATTAAAAATATTGTAATAAACATCTATTAGGAGGCTCTGAAAAACAGCCAAAAGCAGGCAGAACTGGAGGGAATGTGCCTGTGGCAAGAAAGCAACTGGGCAAGATCGACATTTAGACAAGTTCTTCCCTGAGGCATTCCCCAGCTATGTGCAGGTAAGCTAAAATTGCTTTGTTTATGATTAAAACTAGAGAAGCTAGAAAAAGAGAGATTTAAAAAAAAATAAGAAATGAAGAACAAATGCAGCCCACAGAAAACAGTAACAAATGTGGCAGATATTAATCCAAAAATATCAATAATCACTTCAAATGTGAATTATCTAAATATACCTATTAAAAGACAGAGACTGACAGAGTAGATAAAAAAAAGACCCGACTATATCATGTCTACAAGAAAACCATTTTAAATATAAAGACACAGATAAATTAAAAATAAAGGGATCGAGAAAGATATACCTTGCTAATGCTAATGAAAACAAACTAGAGTAGCTATATTAATTTCAGACAAAGACAACTTCAGAACAAGGAGAAATATCAAGAATGAAGTAGGGAGGGCGTTGAGGATTAAAAGGTCAATTCTCCAGGAAGACAGAACAATCGTTAACGTGCATGCACCTCATAGCAGGGCATCAAAATACGTGAAGCAAAAACGGGTGGAGCTGCAAGGAGAAGCAGGCAGAGACCGTTACAGCCGGAGAGCTCAGCCTCCACATCAGTCACTGACAGGCGCAGCAGGCGTAAGGCCCGGAAGGGCATAGTGGAGCCCCACAGCACGTCAGTCAATGGGATCTAACTGACACTCGTAGAACACTTCATCCAACAACAAAGTGCACTCTTCTGAAGCTCACATGGAATATTCAGCAAGACAGGCCACCTCCTAGGTTAAAAAGTCACACCTTAGCAAATATAAAATTGAAATCCTACAAAGTATGCTCTCCAACAACACAAACTTAAAACTAAAAATTAGTAACAGAAAGATAGCTGGGAAACCCCAAAATATCTAGAGGTTAAGCAACATACTTATAAACAATACATGGGTAAAATAGGGGTCTCGAGAGCAATTTTAAAATATTTGTAAGGAAGAAAAATGAAAAGGCCACTTATCAAAATTGGTGGGATTCAGTGAAAGCAGGGCTCAGAGGGAAATGTATGGTGGTTTGCAGTTTAAGACAAAGAACTAAACATGCAACTACCACAGGATCCTGCAATCACACTCGGAGAACTGCGGTTCCAAAAAAAAAAGATTTCTATGCACACAAAAACCTGTACTCAGAGGTTTATGGCAGCTTAATTTCTGACACCCACAGACTGGAAATGATGCAGATGTACTTCCACAGGTGGAATGATTAAACTACGGATCATACAGCCATCCCACCCACACCACAGAGAACCACTCAGCCGTAAAACTGGAGCCACGTGCAGCAACCTGGACGAATCTCCAGAATTATGCTGAGTGAAAAATAGCTGATCTCACCAAGTTTCATACTGTATCATTCCAGTTACATATCATTCTTGAAATGACAAAATCATGGAGCTGGAGAACAGATGAGGGGTTGTCAGGGGCTAAGGAGGGGGTAGTGGTGGGAGGGAAAGGGTGTGACGAGAGGGAGACAGGAGGGTTTTTTGTGGTGATGGGAATGTTCTGCACTGTGACTGATGCAATGTCAATATCCTGGTTGTGATAATAGAGGAAAAGAATAGAGTACAAGGTCTGTCTCTGCATTTCTTTTTATGAAAGACTATATTCTATTTATTTTTAGAGAGAGGGGAAGGGAGGGAGAAAGAGAGGGAGAGAAACATCGACGTGTGGTTGCCTTTCACACGTCCCCTACTGGGGATCTGGCCCACAACCCAGGCATGTGCTCCGAATGGGAATCAAACTGGAGACCCTTTGGTTCCCAGGTTTGTGCTCTATAACTGAGCTGCACCAGCCAGGACCAGAATATCTTTTTACCATTTTTTATAACCCAGCCAGACAGAATATCCTTTAATTTCATGAGTAAGAAGTAACTTGGAATATCAGAATCATAAAATATTAAAACTAGAAAGTTGAGAAAAATTTCTGTTCAACTATCTCAATATATACAGAAGGAATCTCAGGCATGGAAAAGTAAAGTAGTCACCCAAGGACACAAACTGTTTCAGTTAATGTGCATTTAATAAATATTTATTTATAGCGCCCTCTACTGGAAAGCCCTGTTAGATTGGCTGTGGACACAGCAGTGAATGAAAAGGGGGAAAAAACTCCTACCTTCTAGAGTTTATATTCTAGTGGGTGGGAAAATACAAATAAGCAAATGAATTATATAAACCACAAGACAGACAGATGGGCTATGAAGGAAAATGAGGCAGAAAGGGGCATGTGTTACAGAAGAGAGCTGCCATTTTAAACATAAGGAGGTCTGAGAAGGACTTGATCAAATGTAACCTCCAGCTACACTGGAGGTTAAGGGGGAGGGTCGTATGAGTCAAAGACGAGCTTTCTGGGCAGAGACAAGGGTCCACACAAAGGTCTGAGGGAGACTCATTCTTGGCTTGTTCCAGAAACAGCCTGGAGGCTGCAGTGGCTGGAGCAAAGCAGGGAAATGGAGTAGATGTTATCACCAAGTTGGAAAGAGATGCATGAAGGGCCTCTTGGCCTTTTGTAAGGACTCAGCTTCTACTCTGTAAAAAGTGGGGAGCTGGACAAACAGAAACCAGTTGGGAACTATGAATTAACCCAGGGAGAGATGATACAGTTTGGGACCAGGGAGGTAGATACGTTGCTTGTGAGAAGGAATTACATTTCTTTTTTTTTTTAATTTTCTAAGTATTTTATTTATTTATCTTTAGAGGGGAAGGGAAGAAGAGAGGGAGAGAAACATCAATGTACGGTTGCATCTCGTGTGTCCCCCGCTGGGAACTGGCCTGCAACCCAGGCATGTGCCCCGACTGAGAATCTAACCTCAATTGTTTGGTTTACAGGCCCGCGCTCAATCCACTGAGCCACACCAGCCAGGGCAGGAATTACATTTCTGAAGGAAGAACCCAGAGAGAGTAAATGGCAGAGCTAGGTCTAGGACCCAGGTTTTGGGTGCTTAAGTTTTCTTTTTCATACACTATGCTGCTAAATTATTTTTTTAAGTTCAAGAGAGTATTCCCAAGAAACAATTTGATTTCTGAGTTGCAATTAGGGACTAGAGGTAGTTTTTAGCATGCAGCCGACCACAGCTCACCAGGCCTGGTGAGACACTGTCTCTCTCTGCTACAAGGATCAGCCTGTCCAGCAGTAGAGATTGTGACAGTTGCCTTTGTGTCACCTGGATGAGCCTTGGGGTGCCCAAAATAAACATTATTTCTGGGTGTGTCTGTGAGGGTGTTTCCAGATGAGACTGGTATTTGAATCAGCTGACTCAGTAAAGTGATTGCCCTCCCCAGTTTGGAGGGCACCACCCAATCCATCTAGGACCTGAGCAGAACCAAAGGTGGAGGAAGGAGGAATTTGCCTTTTTTCCTGCCTCGCTATTTGAGCTGCAATGTCTCACCTCATCTTCTCTGGCCTGCCTCCCCTGGTCCTGAGTCCTTCAGACTCAGGTTGAGTTGCACCCCCGTCCCCGGTTTTCCTGTCAGTTCTGTTTCTCTGGAGAACACCGACTAAAACACACAAAAGACAGGCACCGAGTGCAGAAGAAAAAACAGCTCAATTTTACAGTCCAACCACCCATTTTTCATGACCTGCTTACACATGTTGTTTTATCATCTTTTTCATCTCACCATACTTTTATTACAATTTCAAAACAACATAAGGGAAGGTGGGGCAATCGCATGGACCCGCTGCCTCCAGATCTGAAACTTGTGCCTGTAGACTGAAATCCCCTCGCTGGAATTTAGACACTTAATGGCCTTTAACGCCAGAGTATCCTTGACCTCATCTCCTAGACCTTTTCTTTCCATTATCACGTCTGCATCCATCTTACTGGGGTCTGTAGCAGTGTCACTAAACACAAAAAATAGACACAAACATTTTTTTTTAGTTCCATTATATGCCTAGCACAGAGGCTCACAGGGTAGGTGGTTAAATATTTGCTGCAAGGAAGTTTATTTTAGAATACGCGTGCTTTATTTTACAAGGAGTTTTATTTTTACAAGAGACAAGAAAAGATACATACAAATAATTACATAAAAACTATAGGAATCGCCTCTGTGCTCTACTGCTGGTGGGTTCACAAGTCCACAAGGGCCTCAGGTGATGACGTAGCGAGTGAGGCCGCCCCCTCTGACCTCCGACAGCCGCCGGCAGTGTCGCAAGATATTCAGCATCACGTGAAACCGCTTGTCCACTTTCAAAGCTGTGAACTCCTTTATGTCAGCTTCCACTATAAAATAGTGGCCTGCAAGTAAAGATATCGGCGCTAGTTTTTTCGGGTGATTTCAAGTTTTTTATTGATTTATGATCTGATCTCATTACATCATTGATGCTTTCATCTCCTGCATACCAGGAATTGCAAACTGTCCACGCTGCCATTTTCTTGTTCTCTTGTGCTTTCTTTGTTAGTATTATCTCTAATCCACGTTCCCATTTTTTCTTACTTTTTTATTGATAGTGCTAATTTCTATAAGGACAAGTTTTGAGATGAGTCTTTAATGCATTAATCATTTTTACTGTCATTATCCAACCAAAGTGAGAAATGGTATTCTTACTAAGATATCAATAATAATTTTTCCTCCAGCTGAAGTTGCATAACGTTTACCGTAGCATTTCAGTAATGTAGCCCTGCTTATTATATCACTAGCTATCTGCCGGTATCTTTTGAACGATTTGCTTTTCAAGAGTTAATATGGGATAGTGAACAATAGAATGAAACCCTCAGCAGTTCTACCACTTCACTGGCTGACCCTGGACAAGTAATGCAAGCACTCTCTGCACAGCCTGCAAAATGGGGTTAGGGACAGGCTGTACCGCCCACGGATGTCAGGAGGACTACAGCTCTTAGCACACCATCGGGCACCCAGTCAGTGCTACGTAAGAACGACCCACTGTTATCGTTCCTATTCTAATCCTGGAAACATTGGTAGTAGTTCCATGATAACGCTCAGCCTCAGTACCACAGAGGTTCTGGGTTAGATCATTCTTCTCTGTGGGAGCTGTCTTGTGCATCGTTGGGTACTTTAGCAGCATCCTGGGTCTCTAGGCACCGGATGCCAACCCAACCCTAGCTGTAACAACCTAAAATGTCTCCAGAGATGTTCCCTGGTGGGAAAATCGCCCTGGGCTGAGAGCCGCTACTCTAAATTTAGAATTTTCTAGAATTAGTTTTGTTTCTTCTGATTTATTTACACTCTAAACAGCTGACACACACACACACATATATGCTATTATTTACCTTTAGTATCCTTTGTTTCTTCATCAAGGAACCTGTGATAGAGATTTCTGGCCACAGAACTCATAGTGGACTTTTTTGGTTGATGTAGGATCTTATATTTGCTAACTACTGCCTTGTTGATTTCTTTAATAACATCATTAATTTGACAATAGGTTAAGCGGGATTTCATGTACCTGTAAATAAGTATATGATTAATGTTTTTGAAGACTCATTATATAAAACATTTTCACTGAAAAGCATTTATGATGACTTCATACAGTAACGAAGCTATTAGTACTCATTATACACAATGTTAAATAGACTTTCAAATAAACCAGACATGTCTCAACAGCTAAAAACTTACACAGAGACCACAACATCCTAGTGCTTATCTTCACTAGTTATATCTGGTTACAATAATCTCTGTTCCCCACCTACGGAATAAATGAACTGATTAACTGTAAACCAGATGCTTATTTAAACATTTTTATATGTTTGCGAGCAAAGGAACAAAAGAATTTAAATGTTAGCAAGTTATAGAACTTATACCACTCTCGTTTTCTGCAAAAACTTGTGTGTTCAGAGAGCGCAAGAACAAAGGAGGAGGAGAGGAAGGCGGAGGACGACAGAAGGCCACAGCAAAGACAACAATGCTGGTGCAGACCCAGGCTGGTGCGGACCCAGGCGGCCGACGGTGTGGTGAGAGGGGGGCTCTGAGGCGGAGCTGCAAGGGCAGGGAGCCAGCTCGGGCCACGCTGCTCTCTGTCCCCTGGCTCAGGTTCCCTCCGAGCGCTGCCCTTTCACTCTACTGCATCCCACTCTCTTCGGCCCGGATCTTCTCCCCGGATCTTCTCCCGGGCACTGCACAGTCTTAGCATATGAAAACAGGCCACACCCTATTCTGAGTGGTTTGTACACGCCAAAACCAAATCTTAATGATCCGCCTCAATTTTCCCCTTCAACAAACTCTAAACTCCGTACGTTAAACTCTGTCCTTCACCTCTATTCAGAGGGGAAGTCTTCTAAACAAAACTTCTTTAATGTAACATAATGTAGAAATATGTTTAAAGACAAATGTTCACATGGCCCAAAAGCATTCATTTTCATTATTTCCTTCTTTTCTAAGTTCATTTTTGCGGCTATTTTTTCTAACCACGATTTCCACAAAGCATCAACACCACAGCTCTCCATAGTGCAATTCCGTTAAAGCTTCTAAACTATAGCACCTTCGTTTCCTCGACACCATTCCCCTACCCCTGCCAATACTTTCCACTGGAAAGCGGGAATGTATTTCCACCTTCAGTGTTAATTTTTTTAATAAATAAAGAAAAGCCCCATGTAGGAATACATTCTTCCTTATCCTAATCTTCGAATTTCTCTTATTTCCTAAGCAATGTCTTAGTTTAAAAATTAACACTATAGTTGTGGCCGGGGAGCTCTGTAGCTTGGAGCATCATCCCCAACACCAGAAGGTTGCAGTTCAATCCCCAGTCATGTGCATTCAGGAGGCAACTGACCAATGTCTTTCTCTCTCTCTCAAATCAATGAGTATATCCTCCAGTGAGGATTAAAAAAAATTAATACTCTACCATGACTATTTAATTTCCTTCTTTTATCTCTTCATGAAAGCATTTTCTAAATAAAAACCCTTCCGCACCAGAGTTCCTCACTGACATTTGCTCTTCCCTGTGGTTCGGCCAATGAACAATAATAACAACTGAAAAAACAGAATAGCATCAAACAGAATTTCCATGCAAAAAAAGCTGTCAATAAAGGAAAAGACTGGCTGACCCCCTAAGCAAAGATTAAAGAGAAATATCAGCCTCCTTACTAGTCCCAGAATTATCAAACAGCCAGGTGTTTTTTCAAGTGGCTATAGGCACATGAAAAGATGTTCAACGTCATTTGTCGTCATGAAACTGAAAATCACACAATATCACTACACACCTATTAGAAAAGAGAGAAAAAAATGACACAATGCCAGCGAGAATGGGAAACAATGAGAACTCTCATTCATTGCTCATGGGAATGCAAGACGGCGTGGCAACTTTGGAAGACAGTTTGTCAGCTTCTTACAACGCTGAAGATACTCCCACCACAGGACCTAGCAACCTCACTCTTAGGTATCTGCCCAAATGAGTTGCCAGTGAATGCCCACACAGAAACCCGCACATGGATGTCTACAGAAGCTTTGTTCATGACTGCCCCAAACTGGAAGTAACCAAGACGTCCTTAGGTAGGTGAATGGATAAACAGACTGTGGTACATCCAGACAATGGAGCATTAGTCAGCAGTAAAAAGAAATGAACTACCAACCCATAAAAAGACACGGAGGTCAAACGTATGGTGAGAGAAGACTTGACTTTGGGTAGCAAGCACACAATGCAGAACACAGATGATGTATCACAGCACTGTATGCTTGAAACCTATATAATCTTATTAACCGATGTCACCCCAATAAATTTAATTTTTAAAACTTCTCAAGGTCGAGGAGGAAGTTTTCAGCACAGTAAAATGATTTATATACTTAAGTAAAATGTACTCTCAAATTGTGTTTCTGCCTATGGAAATCGAAAAATTAAACCATTTATTTTTTTCTTAGTTGTAATGGCCCCTGGGAGATTCAACTAAAATAAAAGTAAAAAAAAAAAAAAAGACATGGGGGGAGTCTTAGATTCATATTAGCAAGTAAGAGAAAAAGAAGCCAACCTGAAAGGCTACACAGTGTATGATGCCACCTGCATGACACCTGGAAACGGCAGAGCCATGGAGACAGAACACAGACTAGTGGTCGTCTGGAGCTCCGAGGGAGACGCATGGGTGCAGCACAGGGCGGTGTTGGGCCAGGGAAACTACGCTGTGTGATACTGGAATGGTGGGCACGTGTCAGTGCGCACCTGTCAAAACCCACAGAATGTACAACGGCAAGGGCGAACTCAACTGAGAACTATGTTCTTTAGTTAATGATGTACCTGTATCGGTTTACCAGTTCTAACAGATGCACCAGTGACGCCAGATGTTAATAACAGAGGAAACTGTTTTCGGGTCTGAGAACACTCTGTGCTATCTGCCGAGTTTTTCTGTAAACCTAAAACTGTTCTAACGAAGTTTATCAATTAAAAAACAACCAACAAAAACTGATACAGACAACTCTTAGGAAAGTAAAATAATCATGCCCCTTGTCCCAGGAATTTTCCTCTTAGGCCTCTATCTCAGGAAAATGAGGAATTACAAAATAGACTTTCCTAAAAGAAATGTCATTGTACCATTATTTCTAAGAATGAAATCAACCGAAATATTTAATAAGGGAATGCTTAAATAACTTACAGGGTAACCACATGAGAAAATACTATACAGCTATTAAAATCCAAGTTTACAGTCATAGTTGATGATAGGAAAATGCTCAAAAAGTAAGACAATTATATTTACAGTATAACTACATTGTCATAATAATCAGCAACAACCAATTTATATATGAAATTAAATAAAATCTAGTAGGAAACACTCTACCTTACCTGAGAGGCAGAATTACAGATGAATTGTTTTCTGACAACAAACCTTTTCTAATGACATGTATTGTAAAGAAGTAATAAAAAACTGTAACGTAAGGCCAAGAGGTGAAGCAAAGCCCTGGCATCACGAGAGCTTACAAACACAGATTTCCACCCTCGGCTCCCTACTGCTGTCACCTCTAAGGAGCGAAGGAGACCCGCCTCCGGGGGGCGTGTTTTATGTCATTTCACCCCTGTGTTATCCTCAGGGACCCAGGCGCAGAATGGAGCACAGACTCCGACAAGTGTGTGGCATAAGCTAAGGGACAAATGTGTTAACACACACTTCCACGACATCCTCCATTCTAATCTCAAATCTATACAACACACTTTCTCTGCAATTACAGCAAAACGGAGGCTATTCTAAAATGTAACTGGAGAAACCCATCACAAAACGGTCCTGCAGAGGATGCAGCGATAAACTGATCCAGCTCCGTATGTCTCCACGAAAAGAGGCTTCACTACTCAATAAAACACATGACTGTAAGCACCTTCAACAAAAGATTTCCTGTGTTTTCACAGTACAATGTAAAACTATTTTAGAAAAGATTGACATTTGAACATAGCATATTATGAATATAATCAAGCTTTTTGATTTAAACAATCATGTATGTCACTTATTAATAAGTTGAATGTTAAAAGTACTTACGCATACCCTGGCTGGTGTAGCTCAGTGGATTGAGCACGGGCTGTGAACCAAAGGGTCACAGGTTTGATTCCCGTCAGGGCACATGCCTGGGTTGCAGGCCAGGTCCCCAGTGGGGCCTTGTGAGAGGCAACCACACACTGATGTTTCTCTCCCTCTCTTCCTCCCTCCCTTCCCCTCTCTGTAAAATAAATAAAATCCTTTACGCAGTACTTACGCAGGAATGCCATTAAATTCCTCAGAAGTTATAAATGGCATTTCTTTAATGTTTCTTTGCTCTTTAGGGGGTTTCTTCTTTGTGGCTCCAGGTTCCTCACCTCTGACAGGTTCCGCACCTCTGACAGGTCCCTCAGGGTCAAGATCTGACAGAGTAACTGCACTACAGGACAGTCGTACAGACATACAAGTAATCGTCAGAACTGCGCAGCACACCAGAAAGTTTCTCCAGTGGAAAATAATCAATATCAACACATGATTTGTGTCATTACAATAACTTCATAGCCAACATTTTTTCCATCTCTACCCCTATTGCTCATGAAGATCTGAATAGTGAGACCACTGAAAACCCAGGTCCCTGAATCTTCAGTAATGTAACTGTATCTGCATACCCCAAAATGGAGCCTGTGGCACCTACGCTAAACGTCTTCAACAGTTATCCCACTGGCCCCTCCAAGTCACTATGGGTGAAGTCCATCATCTTATACTTCCGTTTTTCTATTTTATCCCACTGGTTGCTGGCCTCAGTTTCCCCCTGCTGCAGTCATTTGCGTTGCCAGCAAGGAGCATGGGTCACCCTTGCTTCAGTTCTGCCCAGTGTTTGGAGTTAAAGAGAAAGCTAATTTAGCTCCCACACCACTAGCAAAGAAGTCTAGAGACAGACTAGCTTATGGGTTAACTTCCCAGGGAGGAAAGGACCCCTGTTGCCAGTGGCAAATCAAGCCATACTGGCTTTACTGTTCCACAAAAGAAATGGGATACAGGAAGGGCAGATCCAACCCAGGAGCCAGTGAGCTGCAAGGAAGACAGGGAGGCAAGATCGAGAGGGGACAGCTGAGCACCAGGCACTGAGGGCAAGCAGGCTTGACTGAGGAGGTGGCCAGGCCAGGGGCTGTCAGGATGAAGATGCCTGATGCTATGGTACCATCGCCCTTGTAGGAACCCTGACGTGAGACTCCACAGTGAGCCTGACTGGTACTTGCTTGTCTTGACCATGTGCTAAGGACACTCCTGATTCTCCTTCACACCCTACTGTGTGTATCAGCTGAAAAAAATCACTTCAACCTACAGTTAAGGTTCTGCTTTGACCTAGCCCTGAAAACCAGAACCAAGCCATACTGACTTTAGAAGACAATTCCTATTTTCCAGGCCATATTCCTGCCACATGTCCACTGTCCAGCCCACACTGTCTACCACCTTGGCAGATAGCATGTAATGACTTCGGTTTCTAGCATTCACCCATGACCTTGCCCACTAGTTTTCTCTTCTTGCAGGGAAACTCCAAGGTACCCAGGGACTCTGTGGAGCTGACTTCTGGAGGCCTTCCAACTATCAGCAGTAATCTGGCTCTTCCTGCACAGTGGGGTTCGTGCCTTCCTCTCGGTTTTTAAAATTTAAGCAGTATTTTACTTATGGAAATATATGCAAAAGTGTGATTATCATAAATGCCAGGTAATTACTTCTGACAGAAGGAAGGTCTGCAACAGGAGTATTTCAAGTACTGGTAGTGTCTTATTTCTTAATCTGACTGGCAGATACACTGATGTTTACTATTATTTGATTTGCACAAGTAATACCTTAATCTCTTTCTGTATATAGGATATACAAGGTCTGGCAGAAGTAACGCCTGCTTGAGTATGGTTGGTAGGGCAATAATGTGGGTGTAGTAATTTATAATTTTAATTTGAACATTTTACCTAAAATGCCATAATGGTGTGCTTGAGTGTGATATTGTTATGTTTCAGAATTACATGCTTATGATTTTGTAATAAAAGATTCTGTTACAAAAGGGGCATTACTTCTGCTGGACCCTATATTTTAAAAACTAAAAAAATTAAGTTAGCCATGGAATGTTTGTACGTACTTGGAGCCCCCTTTTAGAAATATAATTTTGGTGGCAAAGGACTGAGAGTGAGAGTAGAGAAATACTAGAAAGACAAATCACAGGAACTCCCAAATCACAGAGAAAATGACAGAAGCTCTCACTCAGAGCCAGGCAGTGAGAACGGAAGGGAGGGGAGGGACAGACAAAACCCCGCTGAGGCAGAACTGACAACTGACGTCCATGAGAGAGCGACTCGGGCCGAAGATGCCACCTTCCTCTCAGGGTGACGGGAGGGGCACAGCAACAGGCGCAGACGTAACAGGGAAATGGGGAACCAGTGAGTTCAGTCTCAACACACAAAGTTGGAGAGAGCAGCACACTCATCGGACTGCCGGCGAAACAGCAGAACTAGATGTCATGCCCAGGCTGAAGCTGGACACTTGAGAGCATCACCAGTGGCACTGGGTAAGAGCGAGGAAAACGGAGCTTTAGCAGATACTTGTAACTTAAAGGAGGTCTGAGGCAAAGGAGGCAGCCAAGTCAGAGATGTGACTGACAACTAAGAAACCACAGCAGTGGTACAGGTAACAGAATTTCAACAACCGAGAAGGTGGACAACAAAATACAACCTGAAAAGAATCAGGGCTGAAGAGCGATCTCTGACGCATGTATAACCTGCGACTATCAGTTTCCTAAGGGAGGTGGCAATGACAGCCCCAGGCCAGGTTGCCGCTGCTCTGGGGGCGGTACAAACCTGTGCTGGCTGAGCAGACAGGGGTAGGACAGGCTTTTGAGGGGGAAGCCGAGAGGGGTTTTTGTCGTCGTTCCTTTGGCTGTTTTTATTATTTTTTTAAGAATACTTTTTAAAAAAAGACTTCACTTATTTTCAGAGAAAGGGGGAGGGTAGGAGAAAGAGACAGAAACGTCAATTGGTTGCCTCTCACACACCCCCAGTTGGGGACCTGGCTTGCAACCCAGGCATGTGCCTGACCAGGAATCAAACCAGTGACCTTTGGAGGACATGTGCCTGGTCAGGGCTCTGTAGGTTTTTTTTTTTAAAGAACAATTGTTATGATCACATTACAAAAGGCAGTTTGCAGGCCAGCACTCAGTGCACTGAGCCACACCAGCCAAGATGCTTTGGCTGTTTTTAAGATGGGAAGCTCATTAAGGTTATTTTTACCCTAAGGCCATGGTTCTCAAGGTCAGGGGAGCTTTGTTCCCCCAGAGGACATGGCAATGTTTGCAGACATTTTTCATGACAATGTTTACAGACATTTTCAATGAGTGGGGAGGGTGGGGGTGCAGGGGATTGTGGTGGGGGGGCTACTGATATCTAGTTGGTAGAGTGAGAGATGTAACTAAACACCCTATTATCACAACAAAGAATTATCTGGCCCAGAATGACAAACTCTGCTCTAAGAGAAGGAAATTTGAAAAAGCAGAGAAAGAGACCCTCGAGGAGACTCGCCCTTGGGAAAAAGGGGCGACACTTTTCTCAGAGACAGCAGGATAAGAAAACTGGCAAAGGCAGGGGAAATATTATTTCTGGTGTAAGTAACAAAACATAAACAAACAAACAAAGAGCCCAGAGAATCGCAAACAAAATTGCAAGTACATGAAAAAGCAAAAAGATCTGAGGTGTCTGTTTTAACAGTTTTGTAAATCCAGATGGCAAGAATAATTATAAATACACTTACAAGCTCTGGGTTACTGTTACTTGAGGCAAATGGGGAGGAATGTTCTCTCTGAGATGTTCCACATCTTTATAATCTTCTTCCAGAGAGGCACAGAGTTCCTGAAGTTGAAGAAATGCTCACAAATAAGCATCCGACCTGCCGGTGTGTGTAGTAAGATGTGATAAACGGCGTGACAGGCCCAGACCCACAATCGCAGGAACTCCAAGTGTTCAGGACGCAGAAGGGGTGCAAGAGCACCGAATGCAGCAGTGCTTTAAAGGGCCCTTTGGTTCCTAGAGCTGTTCTTGGATGGTGATATAATACTTTTCTCTACAGATTTTTAAAAAGATTTTATTTATTTGTCCTTAGAGAAGGGAACAGAGGGAGAAGGAGAGGAAGAAAAACATCAACACGAGAGACATCGATCAGTTGTCTCTTGCATGCACCCCGACCGGGACTGGACTCACAACCCAGGCATGTGCCCTAACCGGTAATCAAACCGGTAACCTTTGGAGGACACGTGCCTGGTCAGGGCTCTGTAGGTTTTTTTTTAAAAGAACAATTGTTATAATCACATTACAAAAGGCAGGTTGACGTTTCTAAACTACTTTAACCTTGGGAAGCAACTAGAAAAACATGAAAGATATATGCTTGCCATTCTGGTAAATTGCTTTTGTTGACTTAGTAAAGGTTTCCAGTGTTATCGGGGCGACAGCATGAGGGTAATGACGCCTGCCTGAAATGCAAGGATGAGAGGCCGCTTGGAATGACTTCCATTTCTGACATGCGCATGCTCCAGCTTAACGAAAATTTCTGTGATTATAATGGCTTGTTCTGGTTTTCAGTTGTTTTTGTGTAACTGTCACCAGAACTTGAGGCAATGAACTCATGCAAATTTAACAGGAAAAATACTCTGCAACTTGGGGTTCCTGCCTTCTGGTTCTCAATCACATTGTTAGCGCAATTTCCCAGTAGCCCTCAGTTCTGAGTTGAACATTCTCTGGGCCCGCACCTAACCCTGGGCATTTTGGGGCAGGTTAGAATTCAAAGCAAAATGGGTTTCTGTTTTAAATTGATAGGGCATCTTTGTTTTAAAGAGCTGAATGATGTTCGTAGATAGTAATTTTATCTCAACTAGTAGTAAGATGGGCATAATCACATCTGCTCCTACAGCTGAAAAATCTTTACAGACCTTCAGGATCCCGAGGTTGAAATGGACTGCAGAGGCCCTTCGTTCAATCCCATTGAACATGTCAATGGCTCTAAGAGCTTGAGGTAATTACGGTCCAGAACGAGTATTTTACCATCGGGAAGTACACAGCACCTTATTAGCTGAAATCAGTTAGGCTCATTGAGGACAAAATGTGCGTGTGAATGTGGCTCAAGTTTCTCTTTATTGGAGAACCCTCGTATGACATGTTATAGGAATTTAGAGATGTACAATAGAAGGGTCTTAAGAAATAGCTCAGCAAGACCCATTATTTTCCGAATGAGGACCCAGAGACCCCAAGAGGTAAAACAGCTTCCTCGGGGTGGCAGAGGGTGCGCAGGGCAGCCAGGGTGAGCACCCGCATCTCCTCTCGGGGCAGATTCTCCTTCCGCCCAGCCCACCCGGATATCGTGTGTTTAAATTAAATCTATCACGAATTACTTAGGAAGTCTTCGTTTTGAGTCAAGTTCAATTCCATTGGCGACCAGCATGTAAAAAGGAATACCTGTGGAGTTCTGGAGTCCTTTATATGGGGGAAATAAAATGCAAATAACACACTCTACAATTAATAATAATTTACAAAGCTAAGAACATTATAAACTTACAGAACTCTTAAGAATTCCTGGTGACTAGGAAATTTGTATGTATTGCCTTTTTATTTTGTTGCTTCGCTCAGAAAACATTACCTTAAGTGTATCAGTAGTTTGTTCTTGATACTGAATTTCCAATTCCAATTTATTTAGAAGTTCATTTACTACCATGATCTCATCTCCGATTCTATTTAAGATAGTCTTCAAGGTGGGTTCTTGACCTATTAATAAACAAAGATGAAAAGGAAAATTAAGTGTATAGAAAACCAGTAAGATGCATGTACCCAGCCAAACTTTTGGAACAGAGCTTTACCTTAGAGAGACATTTGGAGGTAGAGAAAGAGCTATTGTTTCAGGCCCTAGGACCTGTCTGTATGGGTAATCTTAAGACCTCATTTCTAAGTGTTAATATGGAAAAGAAGGAAGGGAGAGGCAAGTACAAATGTCTCCTGAGTCTTTTCTTTCTGGCAAACTCCTCCACTATTGAAAAGAAACCCCTACAAATGCTAGATAAAACAAACATCCTCTACATACCCAACCAAGCTTTCATGAGAATAAGGTGAATGCCCAGGGGCTCCAACCAGAAGGGAGAACCACAACCCAGGCAGTGCATGTGAGATGATGTGGCTGCAGCCCTAATCTGGGGGGCGCAGAGTGAAGCCAGAGAGTTTGATGGTCTCAGCTAATAATGTATTTGTTTTAAAAACAAAACAAAACGTTATTTATTTATTTTAGAGAGGGGAAAGGATGGAGAAAGAGGGAGAGAAACATCAGTTGGCCACCTCTTGCAAACCCCCAACAGGGTATCTGGCCTGCAACCCAGGCATGTGCCCTGACGGGGAACTGAACCAGCAACCTTTTGGTTTATGGGATGAAACCCAACCCAATGAGCTACATCAGTCATGGCAAATAATATGTTTTGTTTTAACGGGGACCAAGTCCACATTTTGAAACTTCAAAGCACAGGGTGTTGGGAGTGAGAATTCCAGATGAAGCCAGGACCCCTCTGCATGGGCTATATCTTCAGTGAAAGTGTAAAGCTAAAAAATACTAATCACTGGCTAGGGAGATATAAGCATATGTCCTGGCCTGGCCCTCAGGTATGTGTAGAAGGTTAGGGAGAGTTCCACTTCAGAATTTGTAGCAGAGGTTTGGGATTCACATTTACACTGTCCACATGATTAATGATCCCTAAGTGAAGAAAGTAAGAGAAAAAGTCACACGCCAGTGGTAGCCCTGGGGTGCCAGACAGGAACACACATTTTATACAGTAGCATGCTCACTTACTCCCAACCCCACCTCCCTAGCTTCATAGATTTGAAGATGGGAAAACTGAAGTTTCCTCCTCTCCAGAAATAAAAGAAGTACCAAAAATTTTTTTCTTTTAAAGGGCAGATCTAAAGTACAAAAGAAAAACTGGTCTCATAATCAAATCTTTTCATCTTTATTTCTAGCAACCAAACAAATATGCATAAGTAAGAGCACAATTTTTATACCTATAAATTATGGAGACGGTAGAATGGGACAGCTAGAAGCTCCAGGCCTAAATTCAGAAACATTAGTACCTACTTTGAGATTCCTGCAAAGGTAAGTGAGAAAGTACCTATAACATGGGCTTAGCATTATGTCTAGAACTTGGTGAAACACTCAGTAAAAGCTAACTACTATTTCTCACCATCATGAGAAGCAATATATTATTCTACCTAATGGAGCAGTGCTAATTGCATTGGACACCAGGCTCTTAACAACAAAATCAAATTGGGAAGTTAATGAGAGTATTGATGTCTTTACTAAGATTAATTTCAGGGGGTTAAATAACTAGTTGGATACATTCCTATTTTAAATAACTTTTAGTCACTTAAATTTTAGGGCCCCATTTACTGATTTGTAGTAATGTTAACAGCTGAGCAAATTCACTACTTTGGATAGTAGGGATCTAATAAATTACAGCAGCCAAAGTGGCAAACAAATCACTGTTTTATAATATAGGTTTTAGAACCAAGCAAATTATTCTCCCCACATACAAATGATGGTTACCCAGCGTGTTGTGTAATCTACTAGGTTAGACTACTTTGGCCACATATCATGCTTTGGTGGGGTCAGCTGAATGTAAGGTTTGATAGTTTTATAGGCCTCCAAATTATATCTTTTTACCCAATAGTAATCATGCCCTCTGAAAGAGAATGTTGTTTCGAATTAGTCTAAACAAGACTATTAAACATCTCCATACCCTTTTAAGATTTCTCAATAAAAGTGGCACAGAAGTAGAAAGAGAACTAGACTGGGAATTGGGACACAGAAACTGTAGTCCCAAAGGATCATGCATGAGCTAGGGGACCTGGCAAGTCACCTGACTTCTGTGCCTCCATTGCCTCATGTGTGAGATGCGGGAGCTGGAGATGATGAACCCCCAGCAGCTTCCACTTTAACTTTCTACAGAGTATGTTAACCACAAACTATAAAATAGATGAGGCTCCTTTATTAGAGGTTCTCAACAAGAGATGGAAAATACCAAAGTGCTCGGAGGACCTGTATAATTTGAAAGGGTGTTCCAACATTATAATATCATATTTTAATTTTTTAAAAATTATCAATTCATGCCACAAGCTACAGTCAAGTTCAACACAGTCTTCTCAGCAGATAGAATCCTGGCTATCGATAAATCTTCAGCTCTCCTAGGTAGGCTTAGGAGCACATCATTTTTGTAAACACCATTTTCCCAGATTTGACAAGGATCACTTATTTCTTTACACTTTCAGTGCATCATCCCCTTTCAGCCCATCAAAATATTTTGGGAGATGGTTACAACCTACAAGTTTCTGGCTATTTAAAAAAATTGATTTCATTTTCAATTAGTTGTTTCCTAGTGACATATAGTGATAAGCGTCCTCTAAAGCAGGTTATCAGATGGGTTATGGGCTATTTACTTCTTCTGCCCTGGGTCTTTTCCACTTGTTTTATCCCTTACCTGGAAGTATTTCCATTTAGCTCTAGAACCACAAATGCCACATAACCTTCAAACCCTACTATTGCGCCTTGTATATCTCAGAAAAACATAATAAATCTAATTACTATCCAGTATCCTCTGTAATATTCAAAATATGGATGCGGAGTGCTTTTAAGCCACCATTTGAAACCTAAAATTAGCTTTGCAAGACATTCACTTAGCCAGGCATAAAATATCAAAGTGGAACAATAATCAAAATGCATTTTTGTTTGTACAGTCAGTGGAATCTATTCTACTTACCACAGTTCCTTAATGACAGACATATTTTAATATTCCTAATCTTTTCATTAATATAAGAGCATATTTGTTCCAGATCTGAAGAGGCCATCCTTTACGCCTCTGAAGAAAAAATATATAAACACAGTTTCCAAAAACGAAAACCAAATTTCTGTTCACTTTCAAAATCCAAGAATGGTTAATATCCAGAAGATCACATACCCTTGAAAAGAAAGTACAAAAAGTCAAGAGCAATTTCTTTCAAATCTACAAAATGCAGTACTGACATTTCTATTGCAGCCTTCAGTAGTCAATGCATCCCAAACCATGACACAGGTAATAAGCCTGCATCATCTCTTTAAGGACTTGAAGGGAGGGCAAATACACTATGAATAAAAACAACTTTGGCAAAAACATCTGAATTTTAAGGGAAAAAAAACCAGCAAATGCAAAGAAACGAGTGCAGGTAAGCATTTCTCCACGCTGTGTGGGACTGTTTGGGGGCGGTAAGGAGGCGGAGGAAAGCAATCAGTTACTGTGCACTCCGAAGGTAGCTGAGAATGTCTCCAGCGCCCACTCTATCTAACGCAGAGAGCGGAGGACGGAGAAGCCCTGCTCCCGCGCCTGGCGCGATCCCGCCTCCCACACCCGGCTCGAGCAATGCCTTTTGCCTGCTTCCTATACCAGGATCCCCAACTTCGCGCGGGTCTGGGAGTCAAGGATCCATTCCGAGCCGAGGGAGACCAGCCGCTCACTCTCAGGTCTTAGCCGGAAACCACGGATCACGCGAGAAATTCAAATTGCGCGCCGGGACCTGGCGCCGCGCAGGCGCGTTTCGACGCTCGGGACAGCTGGCTCAACGCCGCCAAGTGTTTCTGTTTCGTCGCAGGCCACAGCTGGGCTTTGGGCCACAGCTGGGCTTTGAACTACAGCTGGGCTTCGGGCCACAGCCAGGCTGAGGCGGCGGAAAAGGCGGAACTTGGTAAGGCGGGAGCCTTAGTATTTTTGAAACACCCAGATGGTTCCAAAAAGCAGCCACGTCTGAGCGCTAAAAGACCTGCCTTGATGGAGTTTACAGCCTCTGTAATGGCAAATGGAAATTTACAATAAGAAAAAGTTTAGCTTTGGCCAGTGTGGCTCAGTTGGTTGGGCGCAGTCCCGACCGAAAGGTCGCCGGTGCATTCCTGTGTGTTGCTTCCATTCTTGGGCGCTCACTTCCCCGTGGCAATCTCCGGTACCTCCAGATTTAAGACTCTTACAGGTTAGCAGTTCTTGCTTTTCTGGGAGATCTAGCAAAAACCCCGGGGTTGCATCTCATTGGCCCAACTGGGGCCACGCCCAAGTCCATCAGTCTATTTCGAGGGATGGAATGGTCTTGGAGCTGGAGGCCGGGTCAGCTCTACCCAAAATAGGAGGACTCAGACTGAAATAGAGGTGCTTTCTCAAAGGAAGATCTAGCTGCTTTTACAAGATAAGGGGGACAGGGAGATGTGTTGGAGGCAGGTAAAAATGAAACGAAAACAAAAACCTGTCTTCGGGTTATAACTACATATTTAAACGGGAAAAAAATGAAAAGATCAAGATGTAAGATATTGCAGTACTGTTTCTTGCAAAAACAAGAGCAAGGGTAAAAGTAATATAAACTCTAGTCTTTAGGGAAAATAATAATATCAGTTAACATGTACTGGGTACTTACTCTAATCCTGTTATTTTATATATATTAATATTACCCCATTTAATCTTTGTAATAAACTTATAAACACTTAAAATAATGATCCGCATTTTACAGATGAGGAAACTGAGACTTCTAATTAAGTAACTTGCCCAAGTCAATAAATGGAAAAATTTGAATCCCTGACCTCCGAGCCTGTCTTCTGCCTCTCAGGAGCAGGGGGTCATTTGCTCCCCTTTTTTGTGTTTCCAAACCTAAAGATTTCCATTGTTGCTTAATTTTCTCATGTAATTTATATCAACACGTGAACACTTCTAAATTATTTATGAACTCCAAGTTTCTGATACCCATCTGACTTTGACAGAAAAAACTTTATCTGCACTTTTAGTACTTTCCTTTGTCTTTTTCTTGCCGCTAGGTGTCAAGTTTAACTTCTGAATGTACCCAAGTCAGAATTAGCTAAGAGTCTCATTGTAGAATAATACAAGGATCTCTTTAAACAACAGGATCCTGCATTTCTGGGCAGCCTGGGAAATACTTACTTCTCTGGTTTTGACCAGTGACTAGCAACCAATTGCTCCAATAAGTTTGAGGGTAGTCCATACCTCTCTAGTACAGAAAAGGCTTTCCTTTCAGAAGAAGGAAGCCTATTCCAAGAGATGGGACCATTCTGGGATGCCTCACTGACCGCCGGGAAATGGGTCTGACCCTTTGGGAGTTATGACATCCAAAGCAAATTATGGTTTTCCATTTCCTGCTAAAATACATTCCTTTGCCTTGTTTTTATAATGTTTTCCAAGTGAAAAAATTAAAATAGAAGGCATTTATTTATAATACAGTTCTCACAGGGATTATTTCTCAGTTTTCATTAGCTGCCATAGCAGCCAAAGTGAATCATCCCAGAAAATCAAACTCCTTGCTAGTGTTCTTTCTTCATTTTGAGCCTTGATCTGCTATACAATTTTTTTAGTGTTATAGTTAGAGCCCCAATTTCTGTGCCATCAGACTGCCCTTAACAAGGGTCCTGGGGTATGTAGTATGATTAGAAGCAGGAAGGGAAGGTCCCAGCTTGAAAACTATCTTTCCCCCACCTCTCTCTCTTCTCTAGTCTCTCAATCAATCAATCAGTCTTTTTCCCTCCCTCCCTCTCCCTCTGATGTGTCCCGAGTTAGTGACACAAAGGAAGATGGAAAAAGCATCAGGTCATCTTTTTGTTATACCAAGTCTGTGAACTTGAGAGGTGGATGACTTCTGAGATCACTTCCAGGTCAAAGCATTAGATTCTTTTTCTTGTGAAATATATCTCCCCCTAACGGTAGCCTACTTTTAAAATAAAAAATCTGATTATGTATAGGATAATAGACTTTTAAGTTAGCAAGGAGAATTAAGACTTGCCCCACAGATTTTCCTTCCTCTACTTCTTAATAAAATGCACCAAAAATAAACTTAAAAATACTCCAAAAATTCACTAATAATTACCAACAAGGAAAGAGAGATAAACATAAGGTAATAACATTTTAAAACTGATGTCAAAGAGGTAAACAAGATTCTGGAGCAGAGAGGAGAGGCAGAGTGTGACCTGGCACCTAGCCATGCTGCCACCCCTGAAAAGTCACAGCTACAGTCACTTAGTAGCTGTTTTGGTTATCAGATCAACTGTTGTGGTATCACAGTGCTTGTGTTCAAGTTGCCCTTAGTTTACCTAATTGACAAGAGTAGTGATGCTGGCAAGTTGGACATGCCCAAGAGAAGCCATAAAGTGCTTCCTGTAAGTGAAAAGGTAAAAGTTCTCGACTTAGTAAGGAAGTAAAAAAATTGTATGCTGATGTTGCTAAGACCTAGGGCAAGAACAACTCTATCCTTGAAATTGTGAGGAAGGAAAAAGAAATTTGGGCTAGTTCTTCTGTCATATCCTCAAACTGCAAAAGTTACAGCCATGGTGCATTATAAGTGCTTAGTTAAGATGGAAAAAGCACTAAATTTGTGGACGGAAGACATAAACAGAAAACATGTTCCCATTGCCACAATTTTTATTATAGTATATTTTTGTAATTGGTCTATTTTACTTATTGTTGTTAATCTGTTACTGTGCCTAATTTATAAAACTTACAGGTATGTATGTATAGGAAAAAACATAGTAAATAGAGAGTTTGGTACTGTCTATAGTTTCAGGCATTCACTGGGGGTCTTGGAACATATCCCCTCCAGGTAAAGGGGGACTATACTGTATCGATGATCACTTTAAATGTAAATAGGTCTAATTACACCAATTAAAAGAAGGGGATTGGTGCGCTCCCCCTTCCGGAGCATGCCCACACCCTTGTCTTCCCTCTCTTCCCTCTCAGGCATGCATCTCTTAAACTCTAAGGGACCCCACAAGACTTGCAACCGGGGGAGCTGCGGGCCACAGCACCTCGTTCTGGCTGACCCCCTGAACCTTCCCAAGGCCCCCTTTTCTCTGGCTCTCCAGTGAGTGGACAGCAGCCCTGCTTTGGCTCACTTCTTTCCTATAACGTTGTCAGGGCACCAAAGCAGCCCTGCCTGGGCTCTCTCCTCTCGCTTCTGCCTAAGCCCTTCCTTGTTTCACTGTCCCCAGTTTTAATAAATGCTCTCTCTGTGTGTGTGTGTGTGTGTGTGTGTGTGTGTAAGAGAGATTGTCAGAGTGGATTGTTTTAAATGAGACCCCAACTATATGTTGCCTACAAGAAAACCACTTTAAATATAAAGAATCCAATAGATTAAAAGTAAAGGAATAGAGAAAGATATACAATGATAAGACTAATCAAAAGAAAGCTGAAGTAGCTTATTTATTTATTTATTTATTTATTTATTTATTTATTTTGGACAAAGTAGACATCAAAACAAGGAAAATTATCAGGTACAAACTGAGACACTACGTAATAATAGAGGGGTCATTTTCCAAGGAGACATACAATCCTAACATTGTATGCACCCAACACTAATGTCATCCCAATAAACTCAAAAAGTACATGAGACAAAAACTGATAGAAATAAAAGACAAATAGACAAATCCAATATTATAGTTTGAGACTACAACCAACCGAAAATGTACCTAAAACACTGTATATTTGTTGTCTTCAAACTTGATAAAACAGATTTTTGCTTTATTGAAGTGCTAGTTGCAAGGCTCCCTGGCCACCTGGCCACTAGATGGCAGGGCAGCACCATTCTTCTCCAGAGTACCAGGAAAACAAATCACAGACGCAGGGGTAAGTAAGTGGCCACAGGTAGGAAGTCCACCTGCTCTAAAAGTTTAGGAAGTAAAATTTCACTGTGTTCTTTTTGAGCATTCGTTTTTTTTGTTGTTGTTGTTGTTAATGAAGAACATTTTAAATTGAAAATTTGAACAACGTGGGAGAGTATAAAGAATAAAAAGAAAACTCTCCCTATTCTACCTGTCAAAAGTAAATACAGGATCCAGGTCTTGCTTCTGAGGATAAAAATAGCCGAGTGTGGACTGTGACCAGCATTCTCTGTAAACACTGTCTCCTCGGGGTTTTCTTCTCTCTCACTGAGTTTCACCTAAACCTACCCTTAACCCCTATTCCAGTCCTAACCCCAATCCACAACCCCCTCCTTTAAAATGTGTAACAGCTATGTTTCTGAAACTGAGCACAGTGGGCGAAAGGGTAAGTTCGCCGTTCGCATTGCTCAGCATGAATACCAAGTCTGTGACAAATGCAGCAAAAGGTACCAATCTAGGTAAACTTGATACGCTCTGTCATTTTAAAATACAGGGAATGCCCTGACTGGTGTGGCTCAGTGGATTGAGTGCCGGCCTGCAAACCAAAAAGGTTGCCGGTTCAATTTCTAGTCAGGGCACATGCCTTGGTTGTGGCCAGGTCCCCAGTGCGGGGGTGGTGGTCAGAGGCAACCGATTGTTTCTCTCACACATCAATATTCCTCTCCCTCTCTTCCTCCCTTCCCTCTCTGAAAACTAATTAAAATTTAGGTAAAACACTGACACCTGAAAAGACATCACAGAGAAGTTAGAATTTGGTTAAAGAAACAAAACGTCACCTTTGGTGGTCAGACATAGAAGGTTTACTTACTTTGGGCTACATTGTAAATCTATATTTTTTTCAATCAAAATGCAGTTAAAATGACTTTGTACAGGCTTAACAAATGTATTGATTGTGTAAAAACGATCACAAGTCAGGAACCGGAAGAGCTCCCTACCTCACAACAGCTACTTGACTCCTTCATCATCACTCATGAATGGCTAGTGGTGTTGGGTATCTTTTCGTGAGCTTACTGGTGAAATGTCTGTTCAGACCTAGAGCCGACTTTTAAGATTGGGTTTAGTTTTCTTACTGTTGAGTTCTGAGAGCTTTTCTAAGTATATTTTATTGATTGTGCTATTACAGTCGTCCCAGTTTTTACCCCCTTCCCTCCAGCAATCGCTCCCTTAGTTTATGTCCATGGGTCGTGCATATAAGTCCTTTGGCTTCCCCATTTCCGATACTGTTCTTGACATCCCTCTGCCTATTTTGTATCTACTAATTATGCTGCTTAATCCCTGCACTTTTTCCACCAGTCTCCCTCTTCCCCCTCCCAGATGATAACCCTCCAAATGATCTCCAGATCTATGATTCTGTTCCTGTTCCGGTTGTTTTTTTTTTAGATTCACTTATTCATAGTTGTGAATTTGTTGCCCTTTTAACGTTCATAGTTTTGATCCTCTTTTCCTTAAAAAGTCCCTTTAACATTTCATGTAATAATAGCTTGGCGACAATGAATTCCTTTATCTTTATTTTGTTGGGGGGCACTTTATCTGCCCTTCGATTCTAAACGATAGCTTTGCTGGATAGACTAATCTAGATTGCAGGTCCTTGCTTTTCATCACTTTGAACACTTCTTTCCAGTCCCTTCTTGCCTGCAGAGATTCTTTTGAGAAATCAGCTGACAGTCTTGTGGAAACTCCTTTGTAGGTAACTCTCTCCTTATCTCTTGCTGCTTTTAAGATGATTTTCTCTTTATGTTTAACCTTTGGCATTCTCATTATGATGTGTCTTGGTGTGGTCCCCTTTGGGTCCACCTTGTTTGGGACTCTGGGCTTCCTGGACATGCATGTCTATTTCCTTCACCAAATTAGAGAAGTTTTCTTTCATTACTTTTTCAAGTAAGTTTTCAATTTCTTGTTTTCGCTCTTCTTCTGGCACTCCTATGATTTGGATATTGACTTGGAGACGTCCCAGAGGCTGCTTATACTATCCTCATTTTTTAATTTGTTTTTTTCTTCTTGCTGTTCTGGTTGAATACTTATTTCTTCCTTATGATCCAATTGTTGCTTTGAATCCTGGCTTCATCCCCTCCGCTGTTGTTCACTGTAGATTTTTCTATATTTCATTTAGTGTAACCTTCATTTCTGCCTGGGTCTTTTTTATGCCGTTGCCATATTCAGTGAGTTCTTTGAGCATCCTGATCACCAGTATTTTGAACTCTGCATCTGATAGGTTAGTTATCTCAGTTTCGTTTAGTTCTTTTTCTGGGGTTCTGTTCTGTTCTTTCATTTGGGCCATATATCCTTGTCTCCTCAATTTGGCACCCTCCCTGTGTTTGTTTCTGTGTGTTAGGTAGAGCTGCTTTGACTCCCTATGTTAGTAGCGTGGCCTGTTGTAGACGGGTGGATCTGTAAATTGTGTGGGGTGAAGCCTTAGGTAATCACCAGGGAGGGGAAACCCACTTCACCACTTTGTGGCTCTGTGTTGGGGGAGAGATGGGAGAGGGGACAATGCCATTACCTGGTTTCTGGAGGTTTGCCTGGCACTTGCCCTGTTTCCAGTCACTTCACGTACTCCCAGTATGTGACTGTCGCCCTTCCAGCGGTTGCCTTGGTGGTGAATTCCAGAGGGGGTGGGTCTGCATACATTTTATGCCCAAGTAGACCCTTTAAGTGAAGTCTCCTGAAAATGGCAGTTTCTTCCATCACCCCAACCCCCTCTGGTTTTCACAGTCAGAAGTCATGGGGATTTATCTTCCTGGAGCTGAAACCCTGGGCTGTGTGGTCTGGCCTGGGACTGGGATCCCTCACTCCCAAGGTATCCCTCCCGATTTGTATCCACCACACATGAATGTGAGATCATCCATTCCATTATTGCCACCTCTCATCTCTGGCCCCTCCTACCCATCTGGATGAATGTGGCTTCTTTAAATCCTTGGTGGTTAGACTTCCATACAGCTCAATTTTCTGATGGTTCTGGGTGTTACTTGTTTTGAGGTAGTCGTAACTCTTTCTGTGGTTGCATGAGGAGGTAAAGCATGTTTACCTATGGCTCCATCTTGACCAAAAGTCCAGAGTTTCACAGATAGTACACTACATAGATCCCTCTGTCGGATGCATGTTTTTCAAATACAGGGTGGGCAAAAGTAGCTTTACAGTAGTTCATGTGGGAAAAGACATGTGGGTTGTGACTATTACAATAGCTTTATTAACTCAAAAGAAGGTCACAATGCAGTGGGAAACCTACTTTTGCCCACCCCCCACCTCATATATTTCCTGGGCCTTTGTCTTGTCTTTTCATTTTCTGAAGCGTCGGTCATAGGGCAACAGTTTTGAGTTTTGATAAAGTCTAATTTATCTATTTTTACCTTTGATGTATCATACTTCTGTGTGATGTCTAAAACTCATTACTTACCTCCAAGTCATTCAAATTTTCTCCTATGTTTCCTTATAAAAGTTTTATAATGTCCATGAATGCAAAGAATGTAAAGGACTCTGCTGTTTCAACCCAACTGATCTTACAGAAATAAGCTATTTTAAAACTAGCAGTGAGGGAATGACGAGGGACTCAAGAGCTGGAAAATTTTCGTGAATAGTTAATAAGCCTAGTAGGTAATGCATATGCGAAAGCTATTGTTTCAGGAACTGCAGGTAGGCCCCCACTCCCAGGAGAGACGCCGACCTCCTGGGGCCCAGCTGGAGACCTCCAAGCCATTGTGCTCCAGGGAGAGAGAGACAGACACTGCCCTGGCGCTGCCTGCCTGGGACAGCTAACTGCCCAGGGCAAGAATGCCGCAGGTCTTTTTTTAAATCTAATTTTCCCTGAATTTTAAAACCCCTCACTGCACTTTGTTCTCTGTTATAAAAATGCCGGCTTGGAAGGAAATGTAAGATGGTCTGTTAGGGTACAAACCCGCCGTCTTCTCAGATCACCAGCCATCTGAATAAAGCAACCATAAAGATTTTTTTAAAAAGTTTTATGGTGTCATCTTTTAGATATGTGGTTCATTTTAGTAACTTTTGGTACATGGCGTGAGGTTTGGATTGAGATTCATTTTTGTTTTTTGCATGTGGATGTCCAACTGTTCCAACATCATTTGTTGAAAAATATCATCTTCTCTGCATTGAATTGCCTTTGTTATCTTTGAAAGAAATCAATTGGCCATATGTGAGTGAGTCTGTTCTGTGCTTTCTATACTTTTACATTGATGGATTTGTCTGTCTGTCCCTTCACTAATACCATACTGTTTTGCTTACTGTAGTCTTAAAAGAAACGCATGTGATGCTAAGTGAAATAAGCCAGTCAGAGACAGACAAATACCATGTGATGTCACTCGTGTGTGGAATCTAATGAACAAACTGAATTAACAAGGAAAACGAGGACAGAGTCATGAATGGAGGGCGAGATGACAGCTAGTGGGGCAGTGGGACGGAGGGAAGGCAGGGGTGGGAGGACTGAGGGAAAAGGACTCCTGGACACGGACAACAGTGTGGCGATTGGGGGGAGGGGGGCATCAGGGAATTAAATGGTAATGGAAAAAATACAATAAAGATTAAGTCAAAAAAGAAAGAAAGAAAGAGAGAGAGAGAGAAAGAAAGAAAGAGAAAGAAAGAACGGCATGTGAATCCACCAAATGTCTTCTTTTAGAATTTGTTTTGGCTCTTCTAGTTCCTTTGTTCCCATAAAATTTAAAAATCAACTGGAGTATGTGTACACCAAAAATCCCACTTACGTTTTGACTGGAGTTGTGTTAAAGCCGTGGATCATCCTGTGGATGACTGATATCTTAAATACATTGAGTCATCCAGTCTGTGGACCTGACCCGGCTCCCCATTTAATTAGATCTTTGAGTTTTCTCATTAGTATTTTGTATATGTATGCATACAGATACAGCACATTTTTTGTTAGAGTTATACCTAATTATTTCATTATTTTGGAGTTACTGTAAGTAGTAGTATTTAAGATTTTTTACTTCCCGTTGACATGATGACCATATAGACAAATACTTAATTTTGTGTGTTGGTCCTTTATCCTGTGACATTACTAAACTGCGTATAACGTCTAGGAGCTATTTTTTAAAAGATTCCTATATAGAAAATCTTGTTTGAGAATAGGGGAAGTTTTATTTCATTCTTTCCAATTGGTATGCCTTTGCTGTTCTTGAGGTGGTCTCATTTTACCGAACAGAACATAAGTATTCTGTTGAACAGGGATGGTAAGAACAGACGTCAATCAAGTGACATCAGTTGCCTAGGAGCAACATTTCTAGGATGTCAAGGCAATCAATATATTGTTTGCAGATGTTGGAGTAGCCAAGAAAGGCGTGACTCACAGAGGCCCTGGAAGGAACAGTGCTTTGCTCACTTGGAGAAGACCCAGAGCAAGATCGGCCTTAGCAGTGAGTGTCTGTCCTCCCTGGCCAGCAGGGCTTGTCCCACGGCCAACACTAGGAGATAGTCTACGCAAACTCTTCTTGGCTGCAAGCAAAAGAACTCATTACCTCCCCTCCGGGAACAGATATAACAGTGAGGTTGCCAGGTACTCTATGACACACACAGAAGAAAGTAAAAAGTACACATTAAGCCTGGAGCAGGAAAAGGTATTCCTGAAGAGAGATGCCATCGCAGGCTGTGCGGGCTCTTTATCTCTTTGCAAGGAAATGTTCCAGGCACGAGGCTGCTCTTATGCAATCGTGTAAGGGACAAGAAGCTGCCTCTTTTTTTTCCCCACAGCAGACATCCTTGTCTTATTCCCAGTCTTAAGGAGAAAGCATTCAGTCTTTCTCTATTTAAGTGTGATATTAGCTATAGATTTTTTTTGTAGATGATTTACCAGGTTAACAGGGTGATCTTGGCCCTGGCTAGATAGCCCAGTGGTTAGAGTATTGCCCCCACCTCCCCTCTAAGCCAAGGTTGCGAGTTCCATCTCCAGTCAGGACTCAAACAAGAAGAAACCAATGAATGCATAAATAAGTGGAGCAACAAATTGATGTCTGTCTGTCTGTCTCTCTCTCTCTCTCTCTTCCCCCCACCCTCCTTCTCACCTTGCCTCTCTAAAATCAATAAAGATTTTTTTTAATTTTTAAAAAGTTGATCTTCTACCTTGCAACTTCACTGAATTTGTTTATTAACTCTAGTAGTTTTTTCGTTTGTTGGCATTTTCTACATAGAGGATTATGTCATCTAAGACTAGAGATAGTTTTACCTCTTTCTTTCCAATTTGGATGCCTTTTATTTCTTTTTCTTGCCCAACTGCTCTGGCTAGAACTTCCAGTAGAACGTTGAATACAAGTGGTGAGAGTGGCCATTCTTTTCTTGTTCCTGATCAGTCTTTCTCCATTTATGATGACAATGTGACTTTTTCATGAATGCCTTTATGCTGAGGAAGTTTCCTTCTAGCCCTCATTTTCTGGGTGTTTTTACCATGAAAATACGTTAGATTTTGTCAAATGTTTTTTCTTCATCAAATGATCAGGTTTTTTCCCCTTCATTCTATTACTGTGGTATATTATATTGACTAATTGTCTTTTGTTGGTTTGTTACATTCCTCCTCACTCAGTCATGGTGTATAGTATTTTTAAATAGGCTGTTTGATTCAATTTGCTAGTATTTTGATGAGAGTAATTTGCATCTATATTTATAAGGGATACTGGTGTATAGTTTTCTTTCCTTGTGATGTGTTGTCTACTTTGGCCTCAGGTTGCCTGCCTGAGGGGGCTGGTGATGGGGACCCCTTGCTCCAGCCTGCAGCCCAGGAGGTGGGCTTTTTCAGCCTGTGCTCCCCCTTGTGTCACCACAATGGCCTTTCTGGCTTCCCTGAGGTCAACCCCTCCCCACCTAGTGACACTCCTCATTCCACCTGTCCCCAAATACGAGTTGACCGGGCCCTGCTCTGCCATTGGCCTCTCCCCACGTGAAGGTGGAAGTCCAGTCCTGTGGGGTAGGGATGGAAGCAGTTTGGCCAAGGGCTCCTCCTACCACACTGATTTTTCTGAGGGCAAAGGGCAGCCCATGATCAGCTGCAGATCCCCCTGGAGGAAGGCACATGTCCCCTCGCAGGAACCCTGGTCTCTGCGGAAAGCCACCCCAAATATGGGTGGTGCCTAGAGGGGTCTCCCTGGG
>PVKM010005982.1:0-45823 GCA_004027735.1 Carollia perspicillata | reverse complement strand
GATAGGTTGGCTATCTCTTGGTCACTTAAAAGTATTGGCTCTGGGGCTTTGATCTATTCTTCTGTTTGAGCCTTTTTTTTTTTTTTTGGTTTGGTCACACCTGTTACATATGAGGGGTGGAACCTTAGGTGTTCACCAGGGTGGGGCAACCCAGTCACTGGGTTGTGACGCTGCATATGGGGGCAGGGTCAGAGATGGAACAATGGCCCTTGCTCTGCTCTCTCTCAGATTTCAGACCCTTCTGCCGCTTCCCACAAGTAAATTGGGCCCTTCTGGTGCTGGTTCCCGGGTGGATGGGCTTGTGTACATTGTGAGACCCAGGACCCTGTGGGTCTCTCCAGTGAATTCTCCTGTGAGGCTGGGAGTCTCTCCCAGCACCTTTTCAATCAGTGCTTTTAGGCTTTATTTCCCATCATTGGGGCCCTGGGTTGCGTGGTCTGTGTCTTGCTGCCTGTTTCTGCCTCGTTCATCTGCACACAAATGTGTGACCCCGATCAGCCAACTGCCCTGCGCCTCACTGTGTCCGCTGGTTTCCTCCCAGCACCCAGGGCCTGCCAGCCCCACACTGCCTGTACCTGGGGTCTTCCAGCCACCACTTTTTCCTGCTGCGACCCCTCTCAGCAGGCCACACTGACTCCACCCCTCTTACCAGTCTGGATGAATGATTGTCGGACTTTCGTATAGTTCAGTTTTCTGTCTGTTCTGGTTGTGTTTTTGCTTCTAGATCTTTGCTGCCCTTAGTTTTGGTTGTGCGAGGAGGCACAGTGTTTCCACCTACACCTCCATCTTGGCTGGAAGTCTGCTGGAATCTTTAAAATGTGACCATCCTAAAAAATTCGAAAGGGTAGAAGATTAAAGCATATACTGACTAATGCAATATGTGATCCTTGATTATATCCTGAATCCAAAAACATGACTCAGCTATAAAGGACATTTTGGGGATGATGAGGTGACTTTGAATATGAACTATATATTAGATATTAGAGTGTCAATATTAAATTTTGTATGTATGACAATGTTAATGAGATTGAGTAGGAGAATATTTTTTTCTCAAGGGAAACTCATTGGAGTATTTAGGCATAAAGTAGTGTCTGTAACTTTCATTAAAATGGTTCAGAGAAACCATATATATACAAATGTGTGTGTGGAGGAGTTAAAATGTTATTTTTAAAATACATATTATAATTTCTGTGTTGACTCATA
The DNA here is from genome assembly GCA_004027735.1 of Carollia perspicillata. Taxonomy (NCBI): domain Eukaryota; kingdom Metazoa; phylum Chordata; class Mammalia; order Chiroptera; family Phyllostomidae; genus Carollia; species Carollia perspicillata. The sequence goes on along the minus strand of PVKM010005982.1, from coordinate 44,620 downwards.
GACTTGCCCTAAAGGCTAAGTTAGATAATGTTGAAAATTACTTTGTGTCCTGGCCAAGTGACTCAGTTAGTCGGAGCATCCTCCCATATACCAAAAGGTGTGGGCTCAATTCTCAGTCAGGGCACATACCTAGATTGTGGGTTCCATCCAAAGTTGGGCACATATGGCAGGGAACCCATCAATGTTTCTCTCTCACATCAATGTCTCTGTCTCTCTCCCTTCATCTCTCTCTAAAATCAATAAACATATCCTCAGGTGAGGATGAAATAGAAAAAGGAAATTATTTTATAAATTTCAAATGACTATACAAAGAGTAATTATTATTAAGTGGAGGTGTTATTACCAGGTACATGTATTTTAAAGAATTGCTACTCAGTGCATGGCCAGTGGGCCTGAGCATCAACAAAACCTGGGAGCCTGTAAAAAATGTGGACTCCCAGGCCTCGCCCCTGACACACAGAATAAGAATCTTCATCTTAACAAGATTCCCAGTGGCTTGGGTGCATATTAAAACTTGAGAAGCACTGCTTTAAAGCACCAGAGTGATTATTCTGTGCTAAGCACAGGAACTTGCATATAGTGGTACACGATAAACATTTTAAGAATATTTGAATGAGCTTTAGGTGGGAGAAAAAGCATAAAGAAAGCCCCAGAGGTGAGAACAAGCATGCTTGCTGTATTTAAAAAACAGCAGGTAAAACCGTTTGTCCAGTGTGAAGTCCTGATTCAAGTGCAAAGGGCCGGGACAGCAGCCTGACTTCCAGATGACAGGGTCTATCCTCATAGAAGCTGCATTTTCAGGGAAATTGATCTCTGGGTGGTGTGCAGTGGGAGAAGTGGATAAACAGAACATGTTTTTCTAGCCCAATAAATGTCTTCTTTCTAAGGGGAACTAAAGCTAATGGTGGGAGAACAATTAAAGCAAAAAAAGAAAATTTCCCTTTAGTAAGAACTGAACACCAGAAAAAGGATCTTGAAGATTCTTGTAACTGGGCCACCCAGTGCCCATTTTCTCCACTGGTGACGGCACCCTAATTCCTTATTCTCATCGTGCTAAGATATTAAGTCAAGGTATTAAGCTCTCCCCTCACTGGGGTGGGTTTGCAACAAAAGCCCAGCCAAATAGACTCTAAGGAATCTCAGTGATTCGAGGATTATTTTTTAATACTTGGAGTTCATTCGCACATAAGGGGCCCTTTCACAGCTATTAGGTAGTTCCTGCTTCTGAGACCCTGTCCTTTCCCAGGCTGATCTTTAGATACTCATTTCACATTCCTTTCTAATAAATTCCTTTTTCACTCAAGTCACTCAGAACTAGCTTCTGTTGCTTGCAACCAGAGTCCTCACTGAAACAGCGAGGGTCCTGGGAACCTTCAGGCAGTTTCCATTGTAGACCGACAGCAAAAACTGGACTCTCACTGGGACTTCTCCAAAGGACCACTGACATGTCTCTGAGGTCACATCTTGTCCCCCATCATTTATTTTCCACAAAGCAACAAGAATAAACTTTGGAAAACATATGTCACTCTTTTGTTTAAAATCCTCCAATGGCTGCCCATTTCATTTAGCATAAATTCCAACTTCTTACCTTGGTTCTGGCTCCCTCTCTTAGTACTTTTCCAGGTGCTCTCCCTAGTATGCTACAGCCACACTAACTTTCTTTCCCACTCTAGAATATTCCAACCTCATTCTCCCGTTAGTATTTTAAACCACTGACTGCTTTGCCTGGAATACTCTGAACCATGGCTTCCTCTTTCTCATCATCCAGGGCCTAGTGCGAAGCTACACCTCAGAGGGGCCTTGGCTGACCAATCTCAGTCGTTCTTCCTCTCAGTTACAACATAACCTATTTTATTTTCTTCATAAAATTTATCACTTTCTAAAGCAGATGATAAACTACAGAACTGTGGACTATCTGACTTGCTGCTTGTTTTATAAATAAAGTTTTATTGGAACACAGCCACACCTATTTGTATGTCTGTGGCTAATTTGGTATTACAGTGGCAGAGTTGAATAGTTGCAAGAATCCTAAAACACTTAAAAATTTACTATCTAGCTCTTTACAGAAAATATTTGCCAATAGCTGATTTAAAAAGTATACATATACTTAATTTCTTTTTACTTCTTTCCTTGTCTCATTGTTTTTTTTATTTTTCCCATGAGAATATAAATTCCACAAAGGTACAGTTTTTTTCTGTTTTATTCACCACACTGTCCCTAACACTTAGAACTATGCCTGGCACAGAGTAGATGAATCAATAAATACTTATTAAAAAGGAGAAAGAGAGGGAGGGAAAGAAGACTCAGAAGAGACCAGTGTAGAATGTATAGCAAATTGAACATAGCCTCAATTTAGAATATGCTGATTGGAAGTGAAAGAGATTGCAGGATCTTTGAGGAGCCAGTCAGAGAAGCCTGCTCTGGGAAGAGAATGGATTTTAGGCTAGTGCTTCCTATTAAGGTCTAAAAGATAAGTCCATTAGACTGGACTATGTTTCTATCTATATAGACCCCCACCCTGAATGGAGTTTGTGCCCTCATCATCATCCCTCACAGCTGATAATAAAGCAGGCATTGCTGTCCTTTAAGAGGACTGGCCCAAGGTCCCCTGTGGTCGTGATGGCTAACAATGAGGAAAGGATGGAAGTTTCTCAGTCACAGAAAGAGCTCCAAGCCTTGGGATAGTAGTAAGCACTCAGCAGGGATGCCCCACACCAACAGGCCTGCTCCTGCCTCTAAGAAGGGAATAGTTGCAGATACTGAGGCTGGTCTGGCAATGACCTCATCTGTTAGAACCAGAGGCCTTGATTTGTAGTGACCATGGATTGCTTTTGAGAATGAAATGAGACAAGGGGGCAGGTGGGCAGTTCTTGGTGGTGGTGCTATAATTATGCCAAAACAACAGGGATAAACTGAGCTATTTCCAGAAACTTGAGACATATGGTCTCCTGTGGAATAGAATCCAAAAAAGCAAATACTTGCACATCACTTACTATGAACCAGGAATTATGCCATCACATTACATATATTGACTTTTTAAATCTTCACAATAACCTGGTGAGGTAGGGACTATCATTGTTCCCATCGTATATATAGATGGAGAAATCGAAGCACAGAGATTGACTTTGCTCTAGGACACACAACCAGTAAGTGTAGTCACTATGCAAACTTGGGGCACCTAAATTGTGGAGTCCATGTTCCTGGCCACCAGCCTGCATTGGAAGTGGCTGTACTGCAGGCACTCCAGAAGGCACACAGGAGTAGCTGCCTTCTGGAAGCTCCTAGAACAGAACCAGCTCTTACTTCCTCTGTCAGTGTCCCCACTATCTGAACCCCTGTCCCCAGGCTCCCTTTCACCCACTCCCTGACATAAACACATACTCAGGGTGGGAAAGTGTGTGAGGGCAGACTACAGCTGGCCCAGAGGAATAGCCTAGCAGCCAGACTCCTGAGAGTCAGGACTGGGAGAGAGAGGGCAGAAGGCTGGAAATCTGGAAAGACTGAGTAGAAAGGACAAAGTCTGGTTCTGGGTCAGAAAGCATTGTGGTGTTAGTTCTCTAGGTCTGTCATATTTAAGAAGGTGTAGTAAACTGAGTGGCTTAAACAACAACAGTTCTGGAGGCTGGATGCCCAAGATCAAGGTCTTCGCAAGGTTGATTCCTTCTGAGAGCTGTGAGGGAGAATCTGTTCCATAACTCTCCTTGCCTCTGGTGGTTTGCTGGCTTCCTTGATCTATACATACATTACTCCAATCTCAGGTTCCCATGTTCAAAAGGTGTCCTCCCTACACCTATGTCTGTGTCCAAATTTCCCCTTTTTATAATGACATAGTCATATAAGATCAGGGCCCAGCCTAATGCCCTCATCTTAACTTGATCATCTGCACAGACTCTATTGCTAAATAAGGTCACATGCACAGGTGCTGGGGGTTAGAACTTCAACATCTTTTAGGGAAACATGATTCAACCTGTAACAATTACTAAGAGCATGGAATCCAGTAGAAATAGTTTTGGAAGAATACCTGGAAATAAAGAAGGAAGGTCCAGTCACAAACAATCTGGAGGCATTTATTGCTGACCTGTGGGTGGTTGTGTTAAGCTGGCTTAAAGGCTAGAGACCAGGGTGCGGGGAGAGCTGTGGGCCATGCAACCCACTGGCCCTAAAGGCAGATGAGAATAACTGACCCCCCAACACTTCTTCTTGCCTCATTTTTCCATAATGTTCACCTCAGTCCCATGCAAAAAAAAAAATTCACAACTTGGCACACTCTTCTTTTTAAAGATTACAAATGACTGTGTATGTCTAGAGTTTAATTTTATATCCGTTTTTATTCATGAATCACATTTCTGCAAAGACATTAATCCTCACTCATTACTAAGTGCACTGTCAGCTTGATAATTCACCAATGTGTTTTTGTGCATTATGTTAGAACAAATAAGCTTCTTAATAGGCTTAAATGGCATTCATTCTTTAAAAATGTCTTACCTAAATAAAAGGAAAAGAGTGAGGGATTTTAAAGGCATATTTGATCACCTTTTTATTCTCTCCCTTCTTCTCTTGAAGCCTGATTCTACAAATTGGGTTGGAATTAAGCATGTTGGTTACATCAGGAGGGAGCCAAAATTCAAGAAACCTCTCAGGATAAGGCCACATCTGGATATTTGGCTTCCATATTTGTTGATACCTTTGAAATTGATTCCTAAACTAAATCATCCCAACTCCCTCCTGTTGCACAACAAACATAGCGATGGTCATCACTTCTGACCACTTATGAGATTTGTAGCTGGACAGTAAGTCATGTCCTTAGGCTTGGGCAAAAATAGAGACAAGGAGCTTAGTTTTCCATATCTATGAGGCCAAACATATTGGTAATCTTTATGTTTTCCTCCTTTGCTTTTATGTTTATCAATGCTTTAAAGCTTGTCTTGGTCTGATATGAAATGCATTTTCCTCTAGTAGATCATTCTATGTAATGTATAATCACAGGTGTATATAAATACTTATATACTGTTACAAAAACTCTTATTTGGGGTATCTTTTAAAAGTGAAACAATTGGAAATAGCCCAAGTATCCAACAACAGAAAAAATAAGAAATATGATGAAGTGCTAACTAATTAGGTGGGGAAAGTTTAAAATCATATACAGATCACAATCCTTCTTTTATAAAAAGTGATATATCTAACTATATATATTTATAGCATAATTATAATGGTGCTTAGTGCTTGGAATACATGTTATTTTTATTTTCTTTTGCTTTTCTGGGCTTTACAATTATAATACAAAAACAGTGATAAACAATAACCACAACATGAGAGAAGCCTTCACATGTACACTGGCTTCCTCCCTCTGAAATAAACTCTGATCGATTCCTTCACCCACTGTGCTCCTGCCCATCTGAAATCCTTCAGCAAACTAGAGAGAGTAGTGCACACTCTGACTCAGAGACGGTTTTGTACCAAATCAGCTAAAGTAAAGGCATTTGTCATAACAACAGATAAGAAACAGGAAATCTAGGATCTCATAAACAGAAGTCCTTGGATTTGTATTTATTGCTCTCAATTTCTTGACTCAGTACCTTTCTTCCTTCATGTCTGTGTTTATTAGATTAAGTTTTTGAAAATATCGATCTGATTAGTCCTTGGCCATGCAATGGATTGTCTCCACCTGTGTTGGTACTCAACCTGGCTCATCTGCTGTGGCTGGCTGGGTGGGATGAAAGAAACATTATTTTAAGGTCAGAAAATTTGGAAGGCCTGCTATCTCTGGGGTAGATGATACTTTGACTCTTTAATCCCAGTTAAGATAGAACTTTTAGGAAAGCAAGAAATAAACCAAAGCAGTAGCATATGTTCTATGTTCCCTATCAATAGCAACCTCCAAACAAGATATAGGTGTTACCCTACTGTGTTTTTGACCCTCTGCCTGAATGTGAAAATGTTCATTGGTCCTCAGATTTGAGCCATTGCTTGTCCAATGACTGGGAGTAGACCAGCAAGAGGCTACCCTGAGTTTCTACCCATTAGAGCTGAGTTTCTATATTCTTATTGGAATATTACCATTTCAACAAAAAGGAAACTGTTATTATCTGTTTTCTTTTGAGACTGATTTTCTTTATATGGTCTTCTTAAGGTCAAGATACTAAGATCATGTAAAATTGAATTACAGACTCTCTCATGGTGAAATCCCATTGTAATATTCTTCTTTATTAGGGATATAAAGGGACAAGTTTCTCTCCCAATACATTAGGGAATCATATTAAAAATAATGCAGAAATGAAAAGCAGGTCTCAAGAAGGGATTTTCACATATTCATCTTTCTCCTTTAGTACAGAAAACAAGAGATGTTTCAGAAAGGCAACCACCTTAAGCTCATTTATTTAAAAGTAGTGACCACTGAGATATTCCTGCAAGAAGAAATATATACTTCATATCTGGTTTCCATAGATGTGAAGTCCTTTGGATTTCCATGAGGGTTCCCCCATAGCAACAGGGAATTCCCAAGACTAAGAGTGTCAGTGGGACAAATTCAACCAAGAGAAGTTGCTTTCTTTCCTTCTTTCCTGGCAGGTGCAGCCAACTGTCAATATTTCCAGTCCTCTCATATCTGACAGTTATAAAACATCATATAACATTTAATTATATTTTGGCTTATATTGTTCTTGAAAAGATTAGCAAGACATTTAATCTCTGCTAGATATTTTTACCACCTTGTGGCAGAAATTATGTTCTGTCATTTAAAGGAAAAGTATTCCTGTAGGTTTCTTGCAGAGTTCTGGGCACGTAGCTGGTCCTCAAATAATACATCAGTGAAATTCAGCTGTACATCAGCAAGTTAAAGTCATCATTAAGTAGCATGAAATACATGTAAATATGTATCTTTCAACTTAAAAAAAACTATTTTGTCTACCATTGGCCAAAAACAAAGTTTTTTTATAACTTCAACAACCCAAGACAACCCATTTTCTATTCAATAATATATTGACTTGGGCAGAGTTGTAGCCACCAACAATTTTGTACTTAGGCAAAACAAACAAGTAAAAATCAACAAAAACAGTAAATTGACTTTTAGCAAACCATCTCTTAACTCACTATAGCCTACAAGAACTGCAAAGAAACACAAACATTGACGTTAAACAACAATGCTTTCTTGATTGACAAGGAAATGCTTACTGACCACTGGCACTCTGGACCCTGCCTGACAAAGGTCTTTGATTTCATTTTCAGTGGTAAAGAACCACTTCAGAATTCCAAGCATGGCCAGTCACTTTGTTCACCAGCTATGCTGAAATACCAAAGCATTTCCTAAGCAGGACTTTCCTCAAATTCATGGTTGTCTGGTTTCATAGACAATAGCTGATTTTAAAAAAGTCACTTGCCATATTTGGACCTTACCTTCCCAATATGAAAATAGAGGTATGCAATAGTAATATGTCATCATGTCCACAATATAGGCAATACAACCATTCAAAGATTAGTTATAGGATTGCTGCAAGGATTAAATAATGTAATGTATGTTTGTAAATTATGAAATGCAATGTATTGTTGACAATATTAGTAACATGGTTTTGTTAGTCATTGCATCATAGAGAAAAAGTAGGTACAGAAAAATGTATGGCATAGGATATTATTAGTGAAATGCAACTACTAGAATTTATCCTTTTGTTCTGAAAACAACTGTCTCAGATATGTACCATATTTATCACTGTGTTATAGATTAGAACTGAGGGTCACACCACTGGCAAGTGATAGAGTTAAGAATTATGCCTTCCTGCAGCACCAAAGCCATAATTTGTGCTCTTAAACACAAACAATCTCGCTGACAAATTCTGACTGTGACTGAATGAGTGAGAAATGCCAGTCCTGAAACAAATACTTGGGAAAAGCTACCAGTGCAAACGTGGATTAGAAAGGAATGGTTCTTTTCCCTGCTGGATGTTTACACTGGTGGTTCATCCATTCATGGGCAGCAAAACACAGGAAATCTGTGTCATGAATTGTTGGGATCTAAGGGAGCCCATGATTGACTCATGTGTTGTTTCTATACTATGCTTGCCAATTATATTTTTAAACAGCAGCTACTGTTATATACTTCTTTCTCTCTCAGGAGTTCACAAACAAGTTTTTAATTTTAAGGTCAAAGTGGAGGTCACTCTCAAGGTATGGGAAATTGCATTCCCATGGCTGGGTCTGGACACAATTTCTCTCTCCCGCAGGGCATTCTGGAATGTAGGATCACAGGCAGGACAGGCAAAGTGAGACACAGAACAAGGCCACAGTGATGTGCTCAGCAGGGAACATTTTTCTTCCATTTCAGTGTTAAAATGGGAAAACAGAAAATCTGGAAAATAAAATTTCATGAAAAATCCTCTCTCTACAAATGTTTGGGAGTAGAAAGAGAATCTCACTTTCACTTACAAAATTAGCTCTTCATTTCCTCAGATCTTATTAAATATATTATAACCTTTCATCAGCAAGTAGTCAGGGGAGAATCTGAATAATGCTCATCCCAGACAAAGGCACTAAGACACCTGGTTTCTCTAGATTTATTAGCTCGGCTAATATTGATGAAGAGGAAATTAATCCAGATTATTGATAGCTTGATAATAATGGTGGCAGCATGAAAGTAACCTGAGTAGCTTGTGAAAAAATCCAGAAGTATCTTAAACCTTTCTAACTTCCTGGAAAATATAAGGACCTATCAATACCACCCAGTGTGCATTGTGACTCGTATGAAGTGACTCTCATGACTTATGCCTCGTGGAGTGTCCATTAGAGCAGCAGCCAGGCACCTAGGCAGATCTAATACTCTAATCAAGGCTTGTATTCTGAATGTAGACTTCTTTTAATACCCATGGTACCTTGTTTAGACCACCCTCTCCCTCTGTGCTTCCTTTCTGAATAGAGGTTAACTGTATAAATATGCTTGTTTGTTGAGACATTTAGCCTTAGTAAATCACTCTCCTGAGTTTTGCTTTAGGTCCACAGACCTGTGGTGTGATGTCTCACATAGACTTGACTAACTGATTTTAAAAATCAGTGTTGCTGAAATCTGACCCAAGTTAAAAAAAATACAGCAGTCAGCATTTTCTTTGTGAAATACCAGCCAGTTCCAATCTGTATAAGCCCGTGGTAAATTACCCACCTGTTTTCACTTACATGACATTAAAAAACACTTATACATCATTATGTTTTTGCATCATATTAGTGAAAATGAATGCTAACACAATATGAGATAAACAATGCTAATGAGATAGAAGGTTGTACCTATATTTGTCCTGATAGGATTACTATGACCCTGATCCTTTGGTCATTTTAGGGAATTCTTTGGACCTTGTTGTCTGGAAAAAATCAGAATGAGACCTTTGCTGCCACCACTCACTATTTCTCCACACACTTGGACTACTCAGCAAAGTTGCCTAAATCACTACAAAACTCTGAGACTTTTTGTACTCGATAGAAATTAGGTTGATATTTTCCTTGTGGTCAATGTGGAAATACAATTACTATGAACAATTTTGACACTTCTGGTTTTGAAAGTGTAATCAGTATGTGGCTAGAATATTTATTTCTAACAGCAGTAGTTTTCACTTAGGCTTACAAAATACTCCTCAAATCATTCTCAGATTGGGATCACCTTTAGAGGGCTAAGGGCAGGCCACATTGCAACTTCAACGGCAATCGTCAGCTGCACAAACGGGATTTATACTTTTCTAAGAGAAAATTAATACAATACCGGAAAAAAATACTCACTTTATTTAATCTGCTTCATATTCACCAAAATGTATTGGGTATATCTCTAGTTACCCCATCCTCCCCATTAACGAAACCCTATGAAAAGATAGAATAAGAGGACCATGAGAGTTCAGTTTCCATAAACCCTGTTTAAACAAGTGCTTTGGTATGTTTATCCAGTGTTTGAGGAGGCTGCAGGAAGCATGGGTGACTGATCGTGGAATAGGGTGCCCTACTTCATAACTTAGATTCCACCGGATGGCTGGGAAGGGGTCCTCCGGCAGCAGAAAGCCTGGGAGGACTCTGGCAGACAGGCAGAGTCTGCCTCCTTGCAAGATTGTTTTTTAAAGGAAAGTCTCCATGTTTTCTTCATTGATGGATCTCCATGATTCATTACATTTCAGGTACAGAGTAACAGCTCAAGACATTTTGGAATATTTTCATGTCATTTCTTACTAAAGTGGCTATTGGCATCTCCAGGAGCCACTTCTCTGAAAATTAGAAGAAAGCATCTGAAAAATGTAAGCCTTCATATGGTTGCTTATGCATTTACTTATAGCATTTACCTTATTCTTCCTCATATTGTGTATGTTTATTTAACTCTCTCCCCAGTTAGACTGAAAATACCTTGGTGATACTATTTGCAGTGCAGTGCATGAAAGGCAGATCAGTGCTGGGTACCCACTAAATGCTGGTTGTTGTTGACTGCTGATTCACTGATCAAAAAAACAGTAAATGATCTGTGATCATGCAAAGCTAAGCCTTAACCTGTCTCATCAACAGGACAGAAGTGATATTTGTGAGGTTTTAGGAGTCAGAAGGAGGTATGTGGGAGGGAATGTTGGCTGGGCACAATGACCAGATTGGGGTTGGGTGGGCTTGGTGACAAGTCAGGACAAGTGAACACAGTAACACAAGGGTTTCTAAGAGTCTAGAGTATATATTTCTTTGCTGAGTCCTGAGAATGGGGTATGTACTCTAGTGATGGCTAGTTGAGTAGGCTGTTAGTTTAGTGTTTGGAAAAAAGCATTTGTGAGACATTTCTGAAACAAACAAAGTTACTTGCAACTTCATCTTCTTGGGCAAGAGTTTCCTGAGACAGTAATGTCAGACAGTGGAATAGTAAAGTCAGGTTAATGTTAAGGGGTGTCAAACCCATGGCCCATGGAATGCACACAGCCCAGGATGGCTATGAATGAAGCTCAACAAAAAATGATAAATTTACTTAAAATCGTTTTTTTTGCTCATTAGTTTTCATTTAGTGTTTGTGTATTCAATGTGTGGCCCAAGACAGCGCTTCTTCTTCCAGTGTGGCCCAGAGACGCTGAAAGGTCGGACACCCCGGCTAGACAGTGCGCTGTACAGCCACAGATGGCTTAAGCTTTCAGGATATTATTGGAAGGTTACACAGAAAATTAAATTTTCCTCCCCCATTCACAACTTTAAAAGTTCCAGTTCCACTTTGCCCCTTGACAGAAAGAAAAATAAGCCAAGATCATAGTGGTAGTCAAAAGAAGGCAGTCCAGTTCTCTAAATTTAGATGGGGGGGGAGAGAGAGAGAGAGGGAGAAGTACAATTATAAGAGAGGGAGTAGGAATGATGAGGTAAGAGGAACAACAAAATGGGTTAGATTGTTGGTCACAGTCCTGAAAATGCCTGTTGTTATGTCAATTCAAATAACATTACAAGACATTTTTGGGAGGCAAAACAGTAGAACCAGTTTGATCACCAACTTAAAATTTCATACTAGAAAGCCATAGAATACCTATACAAAATGTCAATGAAGGACATCAGAGAGCAGTACAGTAAGCAAATAGACAACCCAAACCCTACCTGTCTACCTATGTGCTACTTCTGGGGTCTACTTGTTTGAAAGGGACTAAGTAATGGTGTCCTGGCAAATGTTTAAGGGCTCTTCGGTTGACAGAAAGCCCTGATTTGTAGTGTTTACCAAATTCTGTAGTGTAAATACTTGCACTACCAACATGACATGACTGGACACAGTTGGCAAGGGAGGTTCACGTAACTGACTCTCCCACCTGCTGGTATAAGTCAGCACAGCACTGGCTGGAGGCCACCTTGAGAAGATTGTGACCTACACTCTAAACCACAGGTGCAAACACAAGGCCCGAGGGCCGAATCCGGCCCTCTACCTTGTTTTATCCACCTGGCACCTTGATTCTACCCAGTAGCAGCACCAAGCTCCTTGGCCCTAGTTAAGGAGTAGTTACATTTATACAGTTCTAAAATTACATTTGGCCCTTTGAAGGCAATCTCAAGGCTGATGTGGCCCCCGGTGAGAATGAGTTTGACACCCCAGCTAAACCTAAGGCTTGCTCTGAAGGAGCCTACAGCTGGAGACCATCAGCGAGCAACACTTCTTGACACCAGGCAACAAGTTCTTCCTGGAAGGGTCTCTGAGCAACTCTCTTTGTCTGCCACACAAGGGATGGCTGGGTTGTAATGCACATGCCCTGAACATGAGGGAAGACAGAGCCACCTTTCAAAATAAAAGAAAGGGGTTTCTTTTTGTGTAAGCATGTTGAAGGAAGAAATAAAGGCGGGAACTTAACTGTAGTTTAGAATGAACGAGCAAGAGTTTTGCCTTTCTCTTTTGGTATTATGAATTAATTTTCCATAATAAAGAGAAATGAGAAATTCTTATTTTAATTAATGAAACTCTACTTTCCATCCTTCTATGGGTAGATGCTTATGATTTAACAACCTTGGCAAAGGATTGTGTTTTTTTTAATTTTTTAAAAATTTTATTTATTTCTTTAGAGGGGAAGGGAAGGAGAGAGGGAGAGAAACATCAATGTGTGGTTGCCTCTGATGGGTCCCCTGCTGGGAACTGGCCTGCAACCCAGGCATGTGCCCTGACTGGGAATCAAACCCCAATCCTTTGGTTCACAAGCCCGCACTCAATCCACTGAGCTACACCAGCCAGGGCGGCAAAGGATTGTTTTTATTCATTCTGCTAATTTGAGAGATAGGAGAAGGGAAAAGAGCCATCAGGGCTAGAACTAATATTTCTTTCTAGAAACTTCACATACTTTATTTATCATATCAATATTCTAGATTACATACTATGAACTCCATTATCTAGATAAGAAAAATGAGGGTCAAGAATCATAAGTTCCTTATCCTATAAAGTTTCACTCTATTTTCTTCTTCAGGAGGTTAAATCTGAAAGCATCTACCCCTCTATGATCATACAACACCCTGCTTATTTCTAGTTTAGCATTTGGCATATTATTTTAAACTTATTTATGTGCTCTTTCATCCCAGGTAGATAGGGAGCTCCTCATAGCAATGACTATCTCCCCACTGCCTAATGTGTCTGACACATAGTAATTGCTCAAAAATAGGTTGTTTTTTTTTTTTTAAAAAAACTATAGGTCACAAATTAAAAGGTGATGAAGTTGGCTAAGCTAAAATTTGACCCCAGAATTCTATGCTAGAAAGCCCCTTCTCACTCTGCTACAGTGGTTTCTATGGGCATATTTACCCACAGGTATGCACACAGAGTGTGTATGCACTCCCACACACACTGATGCAAATATAGTTGTATATGGGAATCAGAAATGACAGATTCCAGATTTTGTGGCAAAATCAGGGGCAAGTGACTTCAGCATTTGTTGACAGTGGCTTTACTTTTCCATTCCCAAACATGGGCTTTGCCCATTAATGTCATGGACACTGGAGTCTGTGTGAGGAGAACAGCAGCCTTTCTGGCTCAGCTCTCAGAGAAATGGGCTGAGGATGGAGGAGGGACCAGCAAGTGGGTGAGCAAGCTGCCTACTCATTTCTGAAGTTTGCCTCCTGGTTGCCATTCCCCCACCTTTGAGCTGCCCATAAGCTCTCAGGCAGGCTAAGCTAAGATAGCTTAATTACAGAGGCTGTTATTTACTGGGGTCCCAGCAGAATCCATCAAACTAACTTCACTTTAACCTGAGCCAGATTTGATTATGAAGTCTATTTATTGAGTGTTTCCCCCTTTGGCTGTGTGTGTTTTCATTTAGGTATATATACTTACCTATTTGAAAAGTAGCTACGTTCTGACACGTTTTATATTTTTTGAAGTAATATTGCATGTAACATAATTTTGGGAAAAAATACACATTCGATCCAAACAAACAAACAAGAAAAGGGTCTTTGAATTTAGAATAATGGATACCTGCAAGGCAGCAACTTGTTTGAGAGATTTTACTCAAGTAACTTATAACTATCAGTAGAAACCCCCAGGGAGTCACGGCTGTTTTTGCAGAAGCTGTTTGCAGTGGAATAAACAGACAAGTGCTCTATATATCATTTTAAGTAAGACAAATAAAGCTCTGTTTCCACCTTACAACGATGTCATTGTCAGTTATATAAGAATAATTCTGTGTGACTTTTTATGAATTCTTCCCCTGTGCAGAAACACAATGGCCTAATTTTCCACTCCCTGTATTATAAATAAATGGCTTTTTTCAGCAATCTCAGGTCCACCAAACTAGCTCATCCTGAGCAAAGAGCATCTTCCCCGCTACTAAGTGCTCACCAGTGGAAAGTAAAAGCAGTTGTCTACCTCTGGGAAGATGGGTTTCTTCCCTCTTGTTACCAGCTCATCTCCCCTCGTCGGCCAATGGCAGCATCACACCCTCCTGACCCAGTCCCCAGGCAACTATAACTCTGCTTTCTGTCACTATCAATTAGTTTGCATTGTCTATAATTTTACATAAGTGGAATTATATAGTAGATATTCTTTGGTGGTCTATTTTCTATCACCTAGCATTATTATTTTGAGATCCATCCATGTTGTAATATATTTATTTCCTTTTATCTCCAAGTAGTATTCTGCTGTGTGGAATGGGTATTTGAATTGTTTCTAGATTTTGGTTATTACAAATAAAAATTCTATGAACATTGGTATACCTGTCTTTGCATGGACATAGGCTTTCATTTCTATACTGAAATGGTTGGATCAGATGGTAGGTATGCATTTAATGTTTTAAGAAATTGCCAAAATACTTTTTAAAATGGTTGTTCCATTTTATATTTCTACCAGTAGTGTAGAAGAGTTCCAATTACCTTATATCTCACCAACAACTAGTATAGTCATTCATTTTAATTTTAGTCATTCTCAGAGGTGTGTGATATTCACATGACATTCACATGAAATCACATGATATTCATTGTGATTTTAATTTGCATTTTTCTAATTACTGATGATATTGAACATTTTTTTGTGATTTTTAGACACACATTTATATTCTTTGGTGAGATGTCTATTTTAACCCTTTCCCTATATTTTATTGGCCTTCCCCCTCATTATTTAGTTTTAAAAGTTCTTTATATATTCTTGATGATAGTCCTTTATCAAATATGTGATTTGCAAATATTTTCTGCCAGTCTGTGGTTTATTTTTTATTCCTTTAACAAAAAATGGGAATTTTTAATTTTGATGAAATACAACTTCTAAATGTTTTTATTGTTCATGATTCAAGTTTCATATCTAAGAAATCTTTGCTTAACCCAAGGTCACAAAGATTTTCTCCTATGTTTTCTACAAGTTTTATAGTTTTAGGTTCATACCATTAGGTCTGTGATCCATTTTGGTTTTGCATATAATGCAGATAGGAATTTTTTTTGCATAATGATATCCAATTGTTTCATACCAGTTGTTTTTTAAAATAATTTTTTAATTTTAACTGTTGTTCAAGTACAGTTTTCTGTCCTGTACTCCCATCCTGGTCAACCCCCTCAGTGCTTCTCCCCACCTCCCTCCCATCGCCACACCCCTTAGTTTTTGTCCATGTGTCCTTTATACTTGTTCCTGTGATTCCTTCCCCTTTTCCCCTGAAATTCCCTCCCCTCTCCCCTCTGGTTACTGTCATCCTGTTTTCTGTTTCAATGACTTTGGTTATATTTTGCTTGCTTGTTTGTTTTGTTGCTTACCTGTTAAAGGTGAGATCATATGGTATTTGTCTTTTACTGCCTGGCTTATTTCACTTAGCATAATGCTTTCCAGTTCCATCCATGCTGTTACAAAGGGTAGGAGCTCCTTCTTTCTTTCTGCTGTGTAGTATTCCATTGTGTAAATGTACCATAGTTTTTTGATCCATTCATTTACTGATGGGCATCTAGGTTGCTTCCAACACTTGGCTATTGTAAATTGTGTTGCTATGAACATTGGGGTGCATAGGTTCTTTTGGATTGGTGTTTCAGCATTCTGGATCAAAAGACAGTTCTTAAATTGAATTCAGTTCTGGGTTTTTTTGTCTCATTTGTGGGTATTTAAAAAAAAAGCAGACTAAGGAAGGTGGAAGAGATAAAATTGGAAAGAAAGGAAGAAGGAATGAAACAAGAAAGAAGGAAAGAGAAGCAAAAGGCATTGAGAGATAAAAAATAAAAATTAAAAATTTCTTTAAAAAATCAAACAAAACCCAAAAACACAAAAAATAAAATAAAACAAAATACCTCTTGCTGGTTTCAAACTGGTCAAACTGGTTTTGCTGTTCTTGCTGGCTGCAGCAGGCTGAGGGGCAGGTTCACAGATACGGTCTCCGGGTCTCTGGGTCTCCCGGTGGCGTGCGCACTCACTCTGGGTTTACCGGGTGCAGGCTCCGGATCTCCAGAGGCATGCCAGCTCACTCCAGGTCCACTGGTGTGGTTTCCGGGTGTTCCACAAAGCTCTCTCTCCCTGGGTTGTGGGCATATGAGCCTGGCAGGGACTCCTCTGGTCGCAGGGGTCAGGTGCACACTCTTTCCAGGGCTATGCATGGGTGCTCACAGCCCCTAGTGTTTGCCACTCAGTCCTTACTCCCCTCTCTGCAATTTCAAGCAACCAGGTCTCTCCCAATGCTGCTCAAACCCTGCCTGGCTGGGGAGGAAGTGCCAACCCACTCTCTCCCAAGAGCCCTGTGGCTGGGGCTGCAGCCTCCCTGGTCCCAGTGCTGATTTCTGGGCCCTTATTATCCCGAAGCAGTCTCCTTTCCATCTGGTTTTTCTATGTCTGCTACAATTTTTGATCTCCTATCTTCATATATGCTGTGGTACTGTTGGCTGTCTGCTCTGTTCCTCCATAGATCGGCCAGGTTTCTCTCCCGTGTGCAGGGGGAAGTGGAATCTGCTCCATTTACCTAGCCATCATCTTCTCTCCTCCCCATAACAGTTGTTGAAATGACTCTCCTTTCCCCATTATATTTCCATTGCATTTTTGTTGGAAATCTGTTGTCTGTATAGATATGGGTCTGTTTTGAACTCTATTCCATCCCATTGATCTATATATCTTCAAACTGTCTTGATTACTGAAGCTTTATAGTAAATCTTGCAAGTAGGTAGTAGTAGTCCTCCAACTTGATTCATTTTCAGAACTGTTTTAGGGCTTTGCATTTCCATACAAATTTAATAATCAGTTTGCAATTTCTACGGAAAATCCTGTTGTGATTTTGCTTAGGATTGCATTGAACATGTAGATCAATTTAAGGTAAATTGATATCTTAAATATATTGAGTCTTCCAATCTGGGGATAGTATATATTTTCATTTATCTAGACCTTCTTTAGATTTTCTCAGCATTCTTTCTTAGTTTTAGTCTTTTCATCTTTTGTCATAGTGGTTCTTAAATATTTAGTAATTTTTGATGCTATTGTAAATAACAATCCCAGTAGTTTGTTTTGAATATATATAGAAATATCATTGATTTTTATATATTCATATTTTATCCTTTAACCTAGCTGAGCTCACTCACCAGTTCTAGTAGCATTTTTGTAAATCCTATTGGATTTTTCCTCATAGTTCAATCATGTCCTTTGAGAATAAAGAGAGTTTGATTCTTCTTTTGTAAATAGGAGTCATTTGTTTCTTCTTATTACTTGTTTGAAATATCTAGAACCTCCATTAGAATGTTGACTGGAGGAGGTCAGAGCAGAGATTATGGTCATGTTTGTGATTTTAGGAAAAGAACATTTAGTCTTCAACTATTATGCATAATTTAGATGTAGGTTGAGAAGTCCCTTCTATGCCTAGTTTGCTGAATGTTTTTTTTAAGTCAGAAATTAATGAATGTGTGTGTGTTTTTAATACGGTGACTTACACTGATTGATTTTCAAATGTTAAAGGAATCCTGCATTGCCTGGATAAACCCATTTGGTAAGATGATATCATTTTTACAGTTTGTTAGGTTACACTTATTAAAATTTTGTTCAGAATTTTTTGTATACATTTTTGAGAGGAATATCAATATATATTTTATTTTCTTATGAAATCTTTGCCTAGTTTTGTTATCAGAATAAAGCTAGTCTCATAAAATGGGTTGGGAAATACCCTTCTTTTAAATTTTATGAATGAAAAAAATTGGCATTATTTCTATGTTCAGTGTTTGGTACAGGTCATTAGTACAGCTACCTGGACCTGAGATTTTCTTTGTGAAAAATTCAAAATACAAATATAGTTTCTTCAATAGTTATAGGGCTATTCATATTATTCTTTTTGAATGAACTTTGGTAGTTTGTGTCTTTCAATGATTTGAATTTAAGTTTTCAAATTCATTGCATTAATATGTACATAACATTTTCTTATATGTAGAATCTCTAGCAGTGTCACCTCTCTCAAGTTTCATATTGGTAATGTGTATCCTCTATCTAATTTATAATTAATCTGGCTGAAGGCTTATCAATTTTATTTTTCTTCCTGAAAACAAGTTTTGGTTTTATTGGTTTTCTCTATTGTTTTTCTGTTTTCTAATCCATCACTTTCCACTCTGAGCTGTATTGTTCTCTGTCTATCAGTTCGTTTAGGTTTAACTTGGTCACCTTTTCTATTTCTTAAAATAGACACTCCTAATCAGAGAGATACAAATTAAAACCACAATGAGATACCACTTCACACCAGTCAGAATGGCCATCATATCCAAATCAACAAACAACAAGTGCTGGAGAGGTTGGAGAGAAAAGGGAACCCCAGTACACTGTTGGTGGGAATCAGACTGGTGCAGCTGCTGTAGAAAACACTATGGAATTTCCTCAGAAAACTAAAAATGGAACTGCTTTTTGACCTGGCATTCACACTGCTGGGATTATACCCTAAGAATCCTGAAAGACCAATTCAAAAGAACCTATGCACCCCAATGTTCAAAGCAGCACAATTTACAAAAGCCAAGTGCTGGAAGCAGCCTAAGTGCCCATCAGTAAAAGAGTGGATCAAAAAACTATGGTACATTTACACAATGGAATACTGTGTAGCAGAAAGAAAGGAGCTCCAACCCTTTGGGAGAGCATGGATGGATTTGGAGAGCATTATGCTGAGTTAAATAAACCAGGCAGGGAATGACAAATACCGTATGATTTCACCTATAGGTGGAACTTAATCAACAAAACAAACAAGCAAAATAGAAGCAGAGTCATGGAAATAAAGAACAACCTGACAGTGACAAGAAAGGAGGTGGGAGGGAATAATGGAGGGAAAAGGGGGAAAGGTTGTCAAGGAACATGTACAAAGGACCCTTGGACAAAGCCAAAGTGAGGTAGGATCAAGAGTGGGAGATGGGGATGGCTAGGGTGGGGGGATTAGTGTGTGGAGGGGAATGGAGACAACTGTACTTGAACAACAATAAAAAAATTAAAAAGAAAAAAGAATGCAAGCAAAAAAACCTACTTAAAAATTGGAAAAAAGATAGAAACTGAGGTCAAATATTTTTGTAACTTTTCTTCTTCACAAACTTTAATTGTCCAACAAATCACTGATGCCTTGTTCATATTTAAAAAGTCTCTTTTGTCTGTGCATTTCATTTTTTAACATTTCTCAAGTTTACTAATCTTTTATTATTTTAATGTCTAATGTAATGTTAACGTCACCCAATGTATTTCTTTAACTTTAAATGTTTATTTTTCAATTACACTTGACATACAACATTATATTCATTTCAGATGTACAATCCATTGATTAGATGTTTATATAATTTGTTGTGGTCACCCCAGTAAGTCTAATACCCACCTAACACCATACATCCTTACTTCAATATTTTTTACTGTATTTCCTATGCTGTACTTTACATCCCCATAACTATTCTGGAACTACCAATTTGAGCTTCTTAATCCTTTCACCTTTTTACCCATCACCTAAGCCCCTCCCATCTGATAACCGTCAAAATGTTCTGTGTTTACAAGTCTGTTTCTCTCCTGCTTGTTCACTTATTTTGTTCTTTAGATTCCACATACAAGTGAAATCATATGGCATTTGTCTTCCCCTGGTTGATGTATTTAATTCAGTACAATATCTTCTAGGTTCATCAATGCTGTTACAAATGGCAATATTTCATCCTTTTTTATGACTAAGTCATAGTCCATTGAATATATGCACCATTTCTTCTTTATCCATTCATCAGTTGATGGACACTTAGGTTGCTTTCATATCTTAGCTATTGTAAATAATGCTGCAATGAACATATGGATGTATTTGTGTTTTTGATTTAGTGTTTTTTAGTTTCTTCAGATATATGCCCAGAAATGGAATTGCTGGATCTTTCTTGTTTCTTGTTGTATAGCCTTTGTTTTAAAGTCTATTCTATCTGAGATAAGTATTGCTACCCTAGCTTTTTGTTTATTTTAATTTTCATAAAAATGTCCTTTTATTTTCAGTTGCATGTGTGTCTTTTGATCTAGAGTGACTATCTTGTAGATAGCATATGTAAGGGTCTTGTTTTGTTATCCATTCAACCTCCATCTGTCTTTTGATTGGAGTATTTAATCCATATACACTTAAAGTAATTGTTGATTGATATGTATTTATTGGCATTTTATTACCCATATTTTTAAATTTTTTTTTCTTCTTCTCCCTAAAGCAGATCCTGTAGCATTTCTTGTACTGGTTTGGTGGTGATGATGAACTCCTTTAGCTTTTCTTTGTTTGGGAAGCTCTTTATCTGTCCTTCAATTCTAAATGACAGCTTTACTGGGTAGAGTAACATTGGCTGTAGGACCTTGCTTTTCATCCTTTTGAATATTTCTTGCCAATCCTTTCTGGCCTGAAATGTTTTTGTTGAGAAATCAGGTTCCTGGTAGAGGCCAAGCTGCAAGCCAAACCCAGTTGTCACTAGTGCCATGTCTGGGGACACTTGGCAAAAAGTACAGGACATGCTGAAGCCAGGTGCTGCTTGTTTGAGAAATTTTAGGAAACTTTGCAGCATCTACAAAGATAGGCCATCTTAAAGGAAAACCCACTGGAAAGGGCTTGTGTGGACGAGCAAGCTGGATGGAATGGGATCTCAGGAAATCACTAGTATGGGGCAAACAGTGTTAGCCATTTTGATTGAGGCTCAGATATGGCGCCTGCCTGCAGGCTCTGTTGGGGAGGGCTCAGCAAAGGAACAATAGCCTCTGCCAGCATTTCTGTCTGGGAGAAAGCTGTCCCTCCAGCTATTGCCCTGATACCAGACAATTCAGTTCCTCCACATGTGTCCCTGGTGCCTTTCTAGTTTCTGCCTCAGTGCTGGAGCTGAGAGTGAGTGAGTCAAAATATGTCTTGTACCTGGATCCTTTAAGAGAAATTCCTGAAACTAAACACACTCTCCAACTCACTCAGCCACAATTCCTGCCTTTTTTACAGCCAGAAGTTATAGGAACTTTTCTTGGCACTGAAAGCATGGGATGGGAGACCTGATCCTAGTGGGGCTGGAATCTCTTGCTTCTCAGGGGAGATCTCCGCAACCGAGATATCCCTCCCGATTTTTATCCTCCACACATAGGAGGGGGCCAGCTTGTTTGGGTCTGCACCCCTAATACCAGTCTCCACATGGCTTCTTCTTTTTACTCTTAGTTATAGAACTTCTGTTAAGCTAGTCTTCAGGCAGTTCTGAATCACAGTTTTTCTGTTTATTTAGAATTTTGATGTGGTTGTGGGATGGTTGAAGTACTATATTTACCTATGCTACTGTCTCGATTGAACCCCCCCATTCAATATAATTTTATTCTCACCCACTGTAGTTTTCATATTTAGATGTTTGATTTCATTATTTTATATGTCTTTACTGTCTCTACTTAACTTTTTGAATATAGGGAACATGGCTATAAAAACTGCTTTAATTGTCCTTGTCTTCAAATTCTAACATCTTTGTCAGTTTCTGTGTCAGTCTGAATTGGTTGATTTACCACTTCATTATGATTCATGTTTTCTTGCTTTGCATGCCTGAAATTTTCTATTGGAATCTAGGTATTGTACATCTCATCTTTTTTTAATGGGATAATTTTGAATGCTTATAAACATTTTTGACCTATGTTCTGGGACACAGTTTAGTTGCTTGGAAGCATATAACCCTCTCAGGTCTTGATCTTAAGACTTGTGAGGTAAGGCCAGAGTTGTGTGTAGTCTTGGGCTAATTATTCCTCACTGCTGGGGCAAGACCATTCTTAGCACTTTACCCAGTGCCTCATGAACCTTAAGTTTTCTGGCCTGGCTAGCAGATTAAGGCATCATTTCCATGCTTATTTGAGCCCTGGGCATTGTTACCTCTATTCCTTTCAAGTTATTTTTTCCCTTGTTACCAGTAGTTTCCGTATATGCATGTTCTCATCAATACTCAGCTTAATACTCAAGGGGGATT
Organism: Carollia perspicillata; assembly: GCA_004027735.1. NCBI lineage: Eukaryota > Metazoa > Chordata > Mammalia > Chiroptera > Phyllostomidae > Carollia > Carollia perspicillata. The sequence continues at coordinate 22,309 of PVKM010005982.1, read as the reverse complement.
CTCTATAGGTCCCCAGACACCTCTCTCTGTTCAGCTCTCTTCCCTTTGTTACATTCTGTCTATTGGTTAAATGGGGTCATTTCAGTTTATACGTGATTTATAATCTTGTTTCAGTGATTTCACAGAAGGAATATACATCCTTAGCCCAGTGAGAATGGTCTTACCCATACATGGTACTTGTATATATGTCGGCATTTACATATAGTAAATGCATATTGTATAAGTAATAAACAAAATAATATTTATAGTAGAAAATCTAGAATAGATTTAAAATGATCTTTCTTGATAATTTTTTATACTTTGGAAGTCTTTGTGTTAAAACATTGTTTCTAAAATTAAAATCGCCATTATTTGTGGCAAGCTTTTCTTGAAGAAAATTTACTATGCTCCCCTATTCTCATACTAGTGATTCAAAATTTTTATTGACACAATTTTTAACATGCGAAGTTAAAAATCTCTTCCATCAGTGTAACTTAGGTGTCTCAAACATTGAGATCTCAAATTTCAACAGAACAGTTGCTAAAGGAATCTACAGTTATACAGCAATACCCTCAATGCAGTGGAAGTCTCCTGTGTATTTAAGTTTCAAGGTGTCTTTTCCTGAACAATTACATTTTAAGAAATTAGAATTTCTGATTTTTTATGGTTCACCATTAAGAAGGAGATTGGCCTACTAATGAATTCTTCCTATATCGAAAAGGCACATGTGTCTCTGTCCATTCAACAGAACAGTTTAAATAATGTCATTTGGGAAATCTACTTCAAAATTGATTTGAAACCTGTACATAAATTTATGCTTCTTATTCCTATGTTATATTTTCTAATAGCTCTTTAGTTCTGAGGTCTAAATTTTTAGGTTTTCCATAGTCTATAAAGCTTTTTGCTGTATTTTTTTTTTTTTTGCTCACTGTATAGACACAACAATAAAGGCATTATAAATAATTTTATAATACATAAAATTAATCTATCCTATATCAAAGAAAAATTTGAAAATACTTAGCAAATATAGAAAAAAGGGAAAACTGCTAATTTTTTTGCAAATCCAGATTCAATCTCTGCTAAAAACCTATTTTTAACTGGATCTTGGAACTACACAGAGTATGTTCTTAAAACTGCCAATCACTGATATCAGTGACCATCTGGGGAAGAAAGCTGGACTTTAGTGGTCATGACTGCCTTCCATGCTGAAATGGAAGATGCAGGCATTGACTGTTATTGACCTGGAATTTAAAACCCAAGCCACGCCTTGGAGGAGAAGAGGAGGAAACTCAGAAATTAATTAGAAAAAAAGATTTGTCTCAATGGTGCTGTGGCATCCTGGAAGTCCACAGTGGCTTTCTCCTCAGTTGTCACCCATCTTTCACCTGTTTAGTCATCCTACAGACATATGAAATATTGACCTGCAGCCTCAGAGCCTCCTGCCAAACTAGTGACATTGGATGAAATGTTGGTTATGAAACCCAATCATACAGCAAATAGGCCATCTACATGGACCTGGAATAAGAGACATTTTGAGCTGGATTTGACATTTGATATTTGTAACCAACCATTCATAAGCCTTATGACTGCAATGATCCCTGCTCTTCTTCTTATTGGCAGCTTTGTACAGATGCAAGGGAAAGTGGAAGAAAGGAAAAAAGGAGGAAAGGAAGGAAAGAAAGGAGGGAAGGAAGGAAGGAAGGAAGGAAGGAAGGAAGGAAGGAAGGAAGGAAGGAAGGAGGGAAGGAAGGAAGGAAAGGAGGTAGCATTAACTTGCTATTATATCCAGAGAGGCAAAGAGAAGTGAGGAAGTATTAAGCAAATTAATGGAGAATGTTGCCTGGGGCTGGGACCACATATGAAATAGGAGTTATTTCCTGTCATGTGCTTTGGTCTCTTCCCTCATGTATAAATAGCAAATAGCATGTGACTATATCTTACTATGTATAAAATTATTATTAAAAAGTGATATGATACCTAAAATGCTTTATAGACTTAAAGACTTTATAGATGTAAAGCCTTTGAGTTCACTGATTCAATATTCTCTATTCAACCTGTTTTAAAGTCCTAGGACTTAAAATCAATGAAATAATGCAAAAGTTAAATAAATGTCTTAAAAAGTTATTTCTTACCACAAATGGATTGTTTATTTTGTGAGTGTCCCAGGGAATGAAATGTAGAAACAAAACTTGTTCTAGAATGATTTGTTTCTACCGCTCAGCAAGCTCCTCAGTTACTGCTTGCCATCACTGACTATGATGTTAAATCTGGGTCAATAAATCCATATAGTAATTTTTGTCTCAAGTAATCACAAAATGTAAATGCAACTCCCTACTCATGTCTCGTATGACATCTTATGTTGATTATATCTCATCAATGCCATAATCTGTAACATGGTGAAATGCTGGGGTTCTCAAACTCAGTGCTGTTGACATTTCAGACTGGATAATCCTTTGGTGTAGGAGGTATAAAAGGGAATGTCCTGCATGCTGTTGCATGATGGGCCACATCCCTGGCCTCTACCCACTGGACACCAGTAGTACTCCAGCAGTCATAAAAGTCAACAATGTCTCTGGACACTGGCAAATGTTCTGGGAGGTGGGAGGAGTAGGGGGACAGGGGAGTGGGGGTGGAACCAAGTTGCCCTCAGTTGAGAGACACTGGTGTAATGGAACAAATGAGATGAATAACAGCTCTTTCACCTACCCATTTGGAAGACTTGAACACAGTACTCAGCCTCTTTAACTCTTAGCTTCTGTGGAGATTAAATTAGATTAGATATAAAAAGTAAATTATCAAATTCAGTGTGTGGCTTTTAATAGATGCTCAACAATTTTAACTTCCTTCTCCTCATTCTGTGTCCATTCATCCAAGACAGTGACCTTGGATTTAGATTTTAAACACCTGGGAAAAAAAGAAACATTAGTACAGCACCCGGGTAATTGGGAAATACTTTTAGTGATGATGTGTGTATATTCTAAGGATAATACTAATACCTTCTTAATTCTTTATCCTCCATTGAAATATGTCTATTGTCTTACCAATTTAAGAAAAGTTTTCATGCTACTCCCACTTTCTCTTGTAAATTTGAAAAGAAGAAATTATATTTGGAATTCATAAAGATATAGCCATTTGATAACTATGTTCTATATGAAACAGAAAGACAAAAAAATGATATAACCAGAGAATATTCATGGCACAGTTTTAAACATTAACTCCTGCTTTTGAAAGTGGAGTAAGTATGTGTAATTTATGTTGTAATCAACCTGTTCAAAGGAATTGTTTCAAGATACTATAATTTTCCTTTATATTTTTTGATATCTGTTTTGACTTTATAACCATTCGGAATTGCTATTAGTAAGGAGGAAGATTTCTCAGGTATTAAAGTGATTGGTAGAAAGTATAATGATTTGTTCTTCCTGAGCATATTTTTACTGCAAGTTGATACCAATTCAAATGTGATGCCAATTCTCACAGCCTTACTTATCGTGGAAGATTTTGCAGCCATCTCGGGATATGAGTAAAAACATTTTTAGTCAGAAATTTCTCTCTTAACGGAAGAGCATAATGTGGCAATATTCACTTTGGGGAATTTTAGTAGGTGGCAAAAAATGTGATCTATTTAGATATTAAGTTGAACATAGGCTTGAATAATGTGGTTAAGAATAATTGGGATCCAATTATTCGAAGCTTCAAAGAGGACTTTGACAAGTGGAATTCCCTAAATTTACATTTGTGGGGTAAAGCTGGAGTGCTCAAATGATTTCAGCACCACAGTTTAATTTTCTGCCTCCCTTGGTCCCTCTGGGAGATACTTTTCAGTAAATTGGAGAAATTTATTTCTACATTTTTATGGAAATAAATGAAAGGCAAAGCTGAGTACTTCTGAAGGAAGTGCTAAGTTAAAGTCACAAGAGGTGTGTGTGTGTGTGTGTGTGTGAGAGAGAGAGAGAGAGAGAGACAGAGACAGAGACAGAGACAGAGACTAAATAAATTGTGGAGACAATTTTCTGTAGATATTACTTTCAAAACTCTAGCTGTTCCTTTATTGTTCTCTAATAGATTTTCCTCTATTCTCACTTAAGATCATAACAACAGTTTGTGTATTTTTGCCACTTTCACTACCTGTGCAATTTACCAGACACATCAGTGATCTATCAGGTTATTGATTAGCGAGCTGATCAAAATAGTTTAATTGATTTGGATTATCCAAGAAAGAAGAATAAAGGTGATTTAGCATCTATGAGAAGGAGGAGGATTGAAATTACTAGTATCATTTATTTACACTAATTGTCTCCCAGGTACTCTTACAAAAACTTTGACCATGTTACCTTATTAAAAAGTCTCCACTTAATATATAAAAAATGGAGGGTTGAAGGATTAAACCTTTTTCTTAGGGCCACACAGCTGGTACCTATACTTATATTTGGTCCAGAAGTGTAAAATTATTCTATCTGATTTCTAGGATTTTAATGCAAACCGTAATAAATATTCATCAAGTCTTATTGACATGAAGAACATAGTTAGATGGACTCTGTTACAGCTGAAGGTAAACCAAGTTAGAAAATATTGAGGAAAGCCTGAGGATTAAAAATGGAGGGATAATGAGCACAAATAATAGTATTATATCACTATTGTTTCAAATAATAGCTACCATTTAAATAAGCATGTTATTTCATTTAATCCTTATGATAACTCTTTGAGGTAGCAATTTAGACTACTTTACAGATAAAGAAATGGAAATTCACAGTAATTCAGTGTTGATCTCAAGTTATACAACCAGTGGTTCCAGAGTCGGGATGCCCACTGTGAGAGCCTGGCTCCAGGATTCAGCTCTTTATCAGCTTGTGATCTTCCTCAGTCCACAAGCATCTCATTTCCAGGGTATCCTCACTCCCTAATGCATTCCTGGAAGAGTGGAGATTGTGGCAAACACAGCTATGTATCTCTCCTCCTCTCTCCCCAAGCCTTTTTTTGTCCAAGCACCCATGAAAGGAAGAGCATAAAAGTCATCGTGTTTTCTGGGACATGTGGGAATGTTACTGGCTGACTGAATGAGTGTATGTAGGTTATAAAAAACTCAGAATGGCCCTGGTTGGTATAGCTCAGTTGGTTGGAGTATCATTCAGTAAACCAATAGGTCATGAGTTCAATTCCCAGTCAGGGAATGTGCCTGGGCTGCAGATTCAGTGCCTGGTTGGGGCATATAAGAGAGGTGGCCAATCACTGTTTTTGGGTGAGGGGGATAATAATCCCAAACCTCAGGGTGGTTTTAGCTGAGGAGCACATTTTCTTTTTATGTCCATATCCCCACTGTAGTCTTCCTGAGAGAGGGCATCATCATCAGCCTTGGCACTACGCTGGCCTGGGCCCTGGCCCTGGCCCACCAAGCACTGTGCACCCTGTGCTCGTCTGGCAGCTGCTGTCCTGATGAAGGTCACTCTGGAGATGGCTCTATTCATTCAATCATGATTGTTCCAATGCCTTTGAAGGAACAAGGAAAGACTAAATTTCATTACAGAAGATTCAAATTAAGTCTAGTCTCTAATTACTGTACTGGCAGTACTTGATATCCAAGTCTTTGTAACTTCTTTGGATAAATGTCTGTTTAAATATCATATTTTAATTTGCTTTATTTATCTTGTATTGTTGAACTATAAGAGACCTTTACATATCCTGCATAACAGTCCCTTATCAGTTATAAGATTTGCAAGTATTTCCCCTTTTTCTGTGAATTGTCTTTTCACTTTGTTGATGGTAGATATTCTTAAAAATAAAGTTTTAAATTTTGAAGAAGTCAAACTTACCTATTTTTTCTTCTTCGTGGCTTATGCTTTTTATGTCATATCTAAGACACAGTTGCCCAGTCTAGGGATGCAAGAAATTATATCTTATGTTTTCTTCTAAAAATTGTACAGTATTAGATATTTCATGTAGGTCCTCAATTCATTTTGAGTTAATTTCTGTATGTGATGTGAGGCAGAGTTTGAAGTTCAATTTTTTGTGCTAGGTATCTAGTTGTTTCAGCAGCACTTGTAGAAAGACCATTCTTTCTCCCATTGAATTAGCTTGGGATCCTGGTGAAAAATTAACTGACCATAAGTGTAATAGTTTATTTCTAGCCTGTCAATTCTATTTCATCAATATGTCTATCCTTAAACAGTGCCACAGTATCTTAACTACTGTAGGTTTGTAGTAATTTTTTGAAATAGGAAAGACAAGAAAAAAAGGAAATTATCCTTTAACAGTGTCCTTTAAATAGGTTATTACCCTAAAAGTCAATAGAGAAAAAAGAATGGTAATTTTTTTCAAAGCACATTGTAAAAATGTTCGCACTACAATGTAAACTTTATCAACTATTAAGACAAGCTGCTTCTCTCTTAGATTATTAGTTTGAGTGAAAGATTTGGAATCCAAGGGAAAAACACTAATGGCCAAAGTCAGCTATATCATTGCTTCTTTAAGTCTCTCCCTCCCAAAGAACTGTTCAAAAACAGTTTATTTAACCATTATATTACTCCCTGGTAATCCTGCCCATTATTCTAACTCATCTGGGCAAGAATATCTGGACCTCATGGTATAGGGCATGTATTTACCACTCATTAATCTTAATGGAATACATAATTAGCCTAGGTTTAGGGCAATGGCTCACATGGCCTTGGAAATGGCTTTACAGAATTCTAAGCTTGCACATATCACATACACACACGTATACATCCACATCTACATGAAACTGCATTTTACACAACCCTCCCTCAAAATCGCATTCCTCCTCTAGATGACATTGTCCTTTCCTTTTCACCTTTTAGAGTTCTCAGCAGAGTGAGCTAGCTCTCTGCCTCCATATCATCTCCCATTTACTCCTACACCTACAAAAATCTGGTTTCTACTATTTCCTCTGTAAAGGTGACCTAAATAAAGTTTCTAGTAGTCTCCTATTTACAAAAGCTAGTGAACAATTTTCAGCCCTTGTCTTACTGGACCACATAGGACATTGTAAATTAGCTCTTCCTTTTCAAAGTTCTGCATTCCATTCTGGTTTCTGAAATAACATATTCTTCAGGTTCCTCTTGTACCTCTTCAATCATTTCTTCTTGTCCTCCTCTATGAATTCTTCTCCCTCTGCTCATTGGCTTTCATCAACTTCCATGTTTAAGTTTTATTAACATCTGTGTTCACTTGACTTTTGAACCCATGGATCCAGCCTTCAAGCTGTAATGTTTGGCTATCTCTGGGCATCTCCAACTTGACATTTACAGGCCCCTCAAACTCTATTTGTTAAGAACTTAGCTCTTGGTCTTTGGCAACATGATCTCTCCTGCTCTCTCCTGCTAGCTATCTCAGTCAATGTTGTCATTTTCCTAGGCAAGTCATAGCTTTTCTCCCTCTTCCTTCTACCATTCCATAAAAGTGTGTCTTGTATTAAGTCTCCCCCATACACAACTCTCAAATCTATTCTCTCCATTACATCTAACACTATACTAGTAAGCCTATCATCAGCTTTCTGGCCTGGATTATTTAGTAGCCACCTAACTCTTGATGTTTCCTTCCACTTTTTCCATTTATAATACATTCTCTAACTGCACTCTTTCTCAACCACAAATCTGGTTATGTCTATCCTTGCCTAATGCACCCCAAAGGCTTTTTTTGTATTTAACATTAACTCCAAGTGCTTTAATTTGACTCATAAAAACTTAATGTTGACTTCTTTGGTTTTACTGCTCATAGCTCTAGAATTTTGCACTCTATGCACCCGTCATTTGAAACATATCCAAATCTTCACACATGGTCCTCTTCTTTAATTTCAGGCTTCTGTATTGTCTCTACCTTCTGCCTAGAATGCTTTTAACTGTTCTTCCTGCATCCTTCCAGTCTTTATTAGGACAGCTTTTCTTTAGCTTAGTTATGTCTTCCTCTATAACCCTTTTCCAGAACCATCATCAAGAACCTAAGATATATATCATTCCTATGTGATCCCATGACCCCACTCTACTTCATTGCTGCATTTTTCAGTTTATTCATCTAGCCCGTTTCCATACTGTTAAGTACACCAGACTGTAACCAGTTTGAAGATAGTGATTATGACTGGTTTAAGGGCTTTGTTCAGGATCTGGCACTCAAAAAATTGAGTAGGCACTCAAAAAATTTCCTGAGTAGATGAGCAAAGAGATGAGGGTTATGGGCTGATCATTAAACATCTCTGAGCCTTGCTGTCTACACATTTAAGTGGGTTTTAGAATCCTTCCTTGGAGGATTCTTTTGAGGATTACATGAGATGAAGAATGTGAAAGCATACGGTTTGATTTCTGGCACAATGAACATGCTCCAAAAATGTGTGTGCTATCCAAGTCTGAGTCTCTTCCATTTTAAGTATAGTTTGGTCACAAATAAATGCTCTACACTGAACAATGTTGAGAACTCTTCCTGCTTGGGGAGGTATCCTCTAAACTCAAGGCAGACTTCTTTAAAGTCAAATCATGTTCTTGTGGTGGTGTTGGTCAGAATTCTGAGATGCCAAAGTAGAACCCTAGACATTTAACATGATCTGTATAGATGGTTTTTATATCAGGCATGAATTTTAAATATCTATACTTGTATATATTCAGAGCAAAGCAGAGGAAAGTAACCCCTGAGACAATACAATGGGGCATTCTTTTGAATTGACTTTTGGATACTACCAGGCCAGACACTGAAATGAATTAAGTGAACCATTTATTCATTTGTTTAGAGTCATTGAAATTCTCTGTTCCAAATTTTTCCTTTGGGCATCATTCTAATTAAGTGGGTAAACCATTTCTCAAGGTACTATTTTAATGGGCTCTATTGTCTTTTTTATCTACTTATTTATCTACATATCTACTAAATCTGTGTTTAACACATTGGTATGGTTGTAAGAACAGATAAAAATACTATTACTTAATTTTTATTTAAGAGGTTTAATGGATGATTTGATATAATGAATTTTATTTTGTGGGAATCTAAATTTACCCTTTACCCCTTCCTCTAATCTACTTCCCTGAATCCCAACTCCCAGCTTACTGTGTTAGCTCCACCTCAAGGACCAACAAAGAAAGTGGAGAGACTACAGATGTTGGAAAGATTCTATAGCAGGTCGTGCTTATTTATCAGAAATAGGCCCTGCATAGGACACATTGCTAGGTAAATAGCTACAAAAATATAGTACATTTATGTAATGCAAGATTATTCATCATTAAAAGTCATACTTTCAAAATATTCCTCTTGGTATAAAAAATTAGAAAATGGTAAAAGCAAAAATATTATATTAAACTATGTGACATACATGCAAATATACAGCAGGTCCTATACTAACATAATTTCTTTCAATGTTATTTGTTGTATAATGCTGATGGGGAGGAAAGCAATGTTATTTGTTGATGATTCCTAGCTGGGCCCACTCTCTCTGCGACATATGCACATTTCCCCCATACGTACCTGGGCTTTCTCGGGGTGCTCTGTTTTTCTCCCACATCCTAAAAATGTGTGATGAAATGGCTTTTGTTCAAGGTTAGCCCTATCTTGCACCCTGAGCTGCTGGGAAATTATCTGGCCACAGCCACATGACCCTGGGATAAGTAGGTTAGAAAATAATTTTCTGACTTGTTTTTATTAATCTTTCTCGAATGCATGTTGGGAGGGGAAGCCAGATTTCAACCAAGAATCACTTTTATATAAACATAACCTGGACTTATCCTCGGGAGAAAGGAATATGAATCTGTCGAGCTATAAGAAATTGTTATTATTCCTTTCTAAGTAAATAATCATGATTGAATATAATTTTTAAGTCCATCCAATTGTATTAGCTTCACCCCCACAAAACCTAGATTTTCCCTGACAACAAAAGGTCGCGGTTGACTTGGTTTCAGAAAACAGGAAGGAGTGGTTACTTTTCAGCTGGTGGGGTCTGGACAGATCTCAAGTGCAAAGCCAATTAATGAGTGTGACCACCATTTCTTAGAGTGTATCCAAAAAAATTTTGCTGTGGGTGGATGGAGCCTTATTTCTTTGTAGGAATATATTAACCACCTAGACCACACTATTTTCCTCTCTATTGATGTCCTGAGCTCTTTGCAACAAAGCTTAGGTACAGGATACCCTCCCTTCCCAATCAGGAGCTCCACGAGACGGGTTGCTCCGTGGTTTTTGGAAGCTGCCCGTGGGTTCCATTGCATTATGTAATGATATCAATTATTTTTCTATTACATTGGGTTGTTTTTCATTTTTTATATTATGTATTCAAAGGGCACTGTCTTTTGTACTATGAATTTGCAGAAGATGCATGATATACCTCTTTTTATTTCTGTTGGTGTGTGCTGTGTATAGTCTGAGTCCTTCTTGGGATAAAAATAAATTTTTCTTCAGAAAAAATATTTTAGATATATTACCAAATACTGATGTTAGTTCTTGTGTTACACTCTTTCATGAGTTGTAGCGTGGACTTTCACAGAAGCGCTGCTAAGTTGGAAGTCCCTTCCCAACCTGTTCCAGGGTCACAAAGTGTCAGCACTGCAGTGCGACCAGAGCTGCCCCAGTTCTTGTTCCAGTCCACCACAGTGCCTCCCAGCATCCTCTGCCCTCTTTACTCTTTGCCTGTTCTTTTACTAAAAAAATAAGAAGCGTCTCTTTAGAAAATGTGCAGCTTTCCTGCCCTGCTCTGGAAATTTCCCCATATTCTGAAGGCAAACACTTTGAAATATAAAGTGCCTCAGGTTAGCCATTTTGTCTCCAGTTCCAGTAACAAAATTATTCTGACTTCCAGCCCGTAGTGCACGCATACATACCACTACATTTGAAATAGAGTACAATGGTGCTCCTACAGCTTCTGTGTGTGTGTGTGTGTGTGTGTGTGTGTGTGTGTGTGTGTCACAGTGACCATCTTAAAATAGGATTTGGAAGAAACAAATCAGAAACAATTAGACCTCATGGATAGCCAATCCCCCCCCCTTTCTTCTCTGAAACCCTTCCATGTATTGACTTGTAACAGTGCTTGACAACATACATCTATTTGGAAAACATCTAAAAGAAGAGACAGAGGGGAAATACCCCAAGCCCACAACTGGCTAGATGAAAACTGTGGTCAGGGACTAATCTGTGTTTCCTCGCTAGGAGCCTGAGTTGGAATGATCTGCCAAGGGATAAATAAATAACTTTCTGTATAAAGGGGAGTCTAGTAGGAAGGGAAAGAGGTAGGGGGAAAAGGAATGGTGGAGTTCACAGCAAGGAGGTCAGAAATAAGTCTGAAAATGAAATCTCAGAAGGAGAATTGGAATTCATTTCTTTATTTAATTTCCCTCTCCCGCTCCCCCCAAGTGAGAGTCCTATTAGAATAAAGGAAAAAGAAAACTGATGACCTATTATTAACAGCTATAAAGTTTAGGAGCTCCTCCATTAGGATGTGGCGTTGCTATGGCGGTTTTTAGTCTCAGTGCTCTTTGTAGCTTGGGGGCACGTCACACACTTGTGAGAACTTTACCGGAGTGTTGATGCAATATTGTGTCACTAACTGAGTGATTTGTTTTTCCTCTGGACATTGATTGAAGAAATTCTTATTACATTTTATAGCTTGCTTGGCCTTCGTAGGAGAGTGAGGACATAAATTGGGCCATAAATTGGCCTCTGTCAGAATCTACATCGAAATGACACCAAATGCATGTCATCGGGCTTGTGTTCCAGTGAGCAGCAGGAATCCACTGGTGCTTGTCATCTTGATCAAATGTTCACCTCACTCCCTTTTCCAGCTATTGCTTCCACCTTTTAAAAAATGTGGTAAATACTCTGGCACATTTGCTCTTTTGATTCTGCAATATCATACAGCAAAAAGAATGCTGGCGAATCTAATTGATATGCTCCAAGTTAAGTCTCCACTGTGAGTATCAGAGGTAGGATGCACATAAATAAAACCGAGGCAAAGAAAGAAATATATAGTTACACCTAAAGGACAAGAAGGTATACATAACAGATATATTTATCCCACAAGTAAAGCCAAGACTTGATGATTCACGACTAGCAGAGACATGGTTGAGTTACGGAATTTGTTCTCCAGCATAAGAAATCTGTCACTTCAGTTGCTACCATTATGGACTCTGAAAATCAAATATTTTTAAGAGTTGGCATATGTTATCAGTGAATATACCTAACCATGTGAGTTAGCTGATTATTTCTCCAATATAAATATGTATTCTCATTTCAATAAGAGCAAGATTTGATGATTTATGAAAGAAATATTGTCATTTTTAAATTAGGAAGTGAACTTTTGTGTTAATAAAGTCACTTTTTAGTGACTTTTACTACAGGTAATCACAGTGTGGGCTAACTTGATATAAAATCACACCCATACTGCACTTAGAAGGTGTCTTTTAGGTCAATAATTCATGACAAATATTAAAGCATATTTGCTTAGTTGAGAACCTTAATAAAACTATAGCAATTATTTTATTAAGATAAATATTATAAAGATTTTATCAAACTATTTCTTCCAAAGAAACTTTAGACCCAGGTGGTTTATGGATGAGTTCTTTCAATTTTTCAAGCACTGGACAGATTCCATGTAAAATAAACAGTATAGAAAACTACAGAGGTCTTGTCAATTTGTTTTACAATAGCAACATCAAAACATAATCAAAATATCAAAACAAATCTCATTTTGACCATAGATATAAAAATGCTAAATAAAATGCTAGCTATACCCCTTCAGAAAAAAAAAGCCCTAAAATACTACAACCAGTGATGATGGGTTAAAATTAAGCACATTTTAAATATATTATATCCAAAGACCAAACAAAAAATCATATGATCAGTCCAATGAACATAGAAATGAACACATATTTAATATGCCCCATTGCTGATTTTTTCAAAAGCCTTAGAAACTAGGACTAAATAAATATTTTCTCAATAAGACAACAGATATTGTTTTAATTGGTCAATTTTATTATTTGTTGTTTAAATGGGTTATATATGTAAATGGCACAAGACTCAAAAGCCATGAGCATATATTCATTGAGTATATTCCTTCTACCTTCATCAAATCAAACTTTTCCAATACACAATCACTGTTACTGGCTACTGATTGTTTTTCTAGAGATATTCTAGGTTACACAAATAAATATATACATGTCAGATATGCTTATTAAACAGATAATACCATACCTAATAATAAAATCAGAGACTTTCAAGCTAAATGAGGAAAAACACCTCCATTTCTTTTAATATTTTTCTGAAATTTCTTCACATTACAGTCAGACATCAAAGTTTTAAATATATATTTATTAGAAAGAGAAGTTTTTTTTTGCAAATTACATAGTAAAACACTATTTAAAAACCCTACAGAATAAACTGCAAAATTATTAAAACTACTAAGATGGTTTGTAAATTATCTGTAATCAAGATAATCACCTAGAGCCTCTATATAAAAATATAGTAAAAAATAAAAATTCCATTAGCAATGTTAACCAAAAGCAAAATTATGAATTAACCATGAGTACATTTAACAAGAAATAGGAGAACTATGGGTAGAATGGCTTAATTCTTTTCTGGGAATGGAAAAAAGAGACATCACATCTGGAAGAAAAAGCTTGAAAGTATACATTTGCCCATAGTTTCCAAAGTAATTTACAAATTTAACAAATTGTGGTTGAAACATCAATAATAAATTACTCATAATTTGATCAAATGCATTTGTAGTTGATATGGAAGAATGAAATATAAGATGTCAATACAAACTTTTAGAAGTCTATTTTCCCTACAAGTTACTGAACTTCATTATAAATGTACGTTATTAAAAGCATTAATGAATAGTTCCAGAAATAGGACAGATCAACAGAACAAAACAGAAATTCTAGAAAAAGACACAAATATTTCTAAGAAATTGATGGTTGAAATGAAGTGTGCCACTGAACATATCTTTGGAACAGTCTTATTCAGTAAGTTATTTGGGGGCAAGTGGCTTATCATTTGGAACAAATTAAAATCAACTCTCTTTTCCACACTGTAATAAACTTCTATCAAAGAAAACATTAAATAAATTAAAGAGTTAAATCTCAAAAACTAACCATAAAACTATCAGAAGAAAAATAGAATCACCTTATACATACTAGAACGGCCAGAGTCCGCAGTACTGACAGCGCAGATTGCTGGGGAGGATTGGAACAACAGGATCTCTCATTCGTTGCTGATAAAAATGCAAAGTAGTACAACCGCTCTGGAAGTCAGTTTGGTAGTTTCTTACAACACTAAACATACTTTTACCGTGATTCGGCAAACATGGATGTTTATAGTAGTTTTATTCGTAACTGCCCAAGTGATGCCCTTCAGTAGATACATAGATAAATAAACTGTGATACTTCCAGACTGGAATATTCTTCAACACTGAAAAAATAAGCTAACAAGCTATGAAAAGACATAGAGGAATTTAAATGCTCATTACTTAGTGAAAGAAAATTACCCTGAAAAGGCTACATGTATGAAATTAGCTATAAGGCATTCTGGAAAAGGAAAAGCTGTGGAAACAGTAAAAAGATCACCAGTTTTCAAGGGTTGGCATTAGGGAAGGGATAAATAGGAGAAGCACAGAGGGTTCTTCTTTAGGGCAGTGGAAATACTATGTGTGATAGTGTAAAAAGGGATGCACGTCATTATGCATTTATTGAAACCCACAGAACATACAACACCAAAGGTGAACTGTCGTGTGAACTGTGGACTTTGGGCAATAGTGATGTATCAGTGCATGTTAATCAGTTTTATCAAATGTGCTACTCTGGTGGGGGATATTGATAAGGGGGAGGCTATGCCTGTCTGGATCAGGGGCATATGCAAAGTTACTGTGCTTTCCTCTCAATTTTGCTGTGAACCTAGATTTCTCTAAAAATTGTTGTAAAAATATCAATATTTAATCTTAGTGAAAACAGGATCTTTCTAAGCATAATGCTGAAAACAGGAACTATTAAAAAGGACCAAAGGATTTTACTACATAAAATTAAAATTTCCTTAATTGAAAGTTGGAAAATTTTCAGTGCCTATGACAAAGGCTATGAAATTCTGATAGCCTCAAAGTTTAAAATAACTCTCAGAGATAATTTAGAAAAATACCAATAATACTAGAGGTCATAAACAACAACTGACACACAAATGCAAACATCTGACATAGCCAAATTTAATGCCCCCCACACCCCTTCCCATTTAAGAGATGGAAGAGGAGGAGCCTGGATAGGAGAGTGACAGCAGGGCTGAGATATGAGCAGTAACATGTGAAGAATTCCATGGCTTGGGGAGAGTGACTATGCCAAGTCAGATAAGGACTGGAAAATGGCCATTACATATAGTGACTAGGAAAGACAGAAGCCACTTGGTGGACTGGTGGGAAAGGAAGGCAAGGGGGTAAACCAGAAAACACAACAGTTCTTTCAGGATGCTTGGTTGGAAGGAAGAGGAAGGGCAGGGCACTTGGTGAAGGGGACTTCGGGTTAAGGTGGAAGACATAATTCCTGGTTTTCCTGATCAGAAAGATCCCTGAGAAGGAGAAGTTGAATGGGTAAGTCAGAGAAAAGAAAATTAATAGAACAGAAGTCATGAGATCCAGACCTCTGCCTCTCCAAGTGTGAGGAGGAAAGAGGTAAGGGGTAGGTCAGGTGTGGCTCCACTTACGGGGCTGGAAGGAGAGAGCAGAGATATTCCGATCCCTCAACATCCCTATTCCCAGTAAAATAGGTGCTTTTATGCTAAGAGTGTAAAGGGAGGCTTGGGGAGGGGGTATGGATTTAAAGATATTGAAGGCTTGACAAAGCTTCTATGTATATTGTGACAGAGCAATGAATGAGCATCTTTGAATGTCCATCACATGAATGCCTGGTCAGGGTTCTCTCCAACAGTGATTAGAACACTAAGCATACACACAGGAAAAGACAAGTAGAATTTTTCCAGGATTTAGCCATAAGGATGGTCATGAAAGGAAAACAGAATGGCAAGGTTGGTGATTGCAGGAGGAGAGTGACTGAAGTGATTTTTTGTGAAATCTGAGCTGGAGAGAGAAGGAAATGAAAATATGAGAAGGCTTATCAGTAAAGAAAAAGCTGACAAGAGGTTCTGGTGAAGTTTTCTCAGAACACACATGATTTTTTGACAATCTCATGGCATGCTGTGCCCCATCCAGTCAGCTGTTCTCTTCTGTATTCTCATCTGCATATGGGCAGCACTTCCTTCTCTCCAGATTCAGTCTCCCACTGTTCCCTACTGTTGTGGCCTCTCTGGAAATGTCTCATAGCTAACAAATGTCTCTGTCTCTTGAAAGCCTTCACTGAAAGTCCTATTTGCCTCCCCCATCTCCAACCCCATTGTAGTAAAGCCTTTTATGATCCTGCATGTTAAGAACTGGAGATGGAGACTATTGCAAAGAGGACAAATGCCTATTGGAAGTTGCATTTCGGTCTCACTCGAAACATTCCAAATGTGAGAGTTCTTTGAGCTATTCTACTCAGTCCCCTCCTAGTCATCAGGTAGGCTCTGCCACAGTTCAGGAGTTGATGGAATCCCTGCCGAAAGATTCATACTAAAAAATGGGAATTTGTGTTACAGTTTCACTCTCACTCAGAGGTTTCTAACAATGAAGAAATTCTACACACCATCAGGGTGGCTATGATTTGCCAAAATTCTCAAGAGAGAAAAGTCTGACTTAAGTCAAATTTGTACTGTTTTACTTTTTTTTTCCTCTACAGAAAAATCTTGAGAATTTCCTTGAATCATTTTCTTCACGTTATTGAAGAGATCTTTCCAGAATCTCACTGTAGGCATAGTTTATGTAGAGGCTCCATCAATATGATTCACAGTTCATAAACTTGTCTAATGAATGAGAAAACTTATGAAGAATTCTTATTAGGTATGGTTGTTCCCCCAAGTTTTCCACCCCCGTAATCTTTTCTTTCTTCAAAGTGTTCCTCTTTGAAAATATTTTGTTAAGTTTCCTTTGGGAATAACAGAGCTATCAACCAAAACTGTATACTGATCAAACACAGTTTTCAAAATTAGTCTTTATAGTGATTCATCTGAGTACTTAAAAATTTTCCTGATACAATAAAGTGATTTCCTAAGAGCTGAATAATATTTGATCTTCAACTACCTCTGCTTCAGGACTAAGGTTGGTAGTCAAACTGCTGGACAGACAGACATGAGTCAGATGACAGGACAAATTGGGTAGGTGAATAAGGAAAGGAAAATGATCTATTAATTAGACATCTCATAAGAATATGCATTCTTATTATATTAATATAGTATTATATTAACTAAAAATTAATCCTCATATCTACATGCAAACACATGTATACTATGAGATATATTTATATCTTACTAGGAAAATGACAAATTTCAGGGTTGTTTATTATTACTACTATTACTAATAACTACCATTTATTGAGCACTTCACTTGGGTTATGAATTGTACTAAATAAATAGTTTACATACATTGTCCTATTAAATTCTCACAATTCTATGAAGTATTGTTAGCCCACTTTTCAGTTACAGAAAATGAGGGTTAGAGAGTATAAGTAACCTTACACTGTGAAAAATAAATAATGAGTGGAAGAGATTAGAAGCAGAGAAACCAATTATGAGATTATTACAGAAAAATAAGGTGAAAAAAATGGTGGTTAGGACCAGGTAATGTCAGAAGGGAGATTTCAGCCCAGAGTTTTCTGGCTCCACCCTCTTCCTCTTAATTTTGTCCCAGCTGTGGAAACTAACTAACTAACTAAAAAGGTATGCACCAGTTATGGTGTATTTATGGTGTGATCTTACAAAGGGGAGTCAAGAAAAAATGGTAGAACCCAGATCCACCATACATACGATGGAAAGAAAATCAGAGGTGAGTTCTAAGTCTACGGTTCCCAAATTTTAGTGTATAGAGCATTCCTCTATGAAAGTTTTAAAATGCTTTAAAATGCCGACTTTTTTCCTACCTCCCAAAAGTATTATATAGTAGGTTTAAGGCAGTTTAAGAATCTGTACCTTAGAAAAGTACCCAAGTTGATTTTGATGCAGGCAGTCCATGGACTGTTCTGTGAGAAATGCTGCTCTGAGCTATGGACAAGAGAGAAGATACTGTGCAAACCAAGTGAAAGATTTGATGAGTAGACAAACTGGTGATGGAGCTTGCTCTCTTGACAACATATTTGGACAAATAGAGGCCAAACCTGGACAGAACTTTATTTTTCAGAGATCAGAAGAATAAACAGAGGCAAAAACTCAATTCAGTTCTGAGAGTAAGAACTGGGAAAGGTCTACCAGAAGAACCTTAATGCCAAAGCTCAGCATTGAGGGGAAACTTGCCTATGTTATAGATAATTCCCATCACATTGTATCTTGATGCAACTGAGTTATATATTTTTCTGGTTGATTTCAGAATGGATGGAAAAAGCTGGGATAGGTAAATTTTTAACAAAAAATCACCATTCCTCCCTTTTAAAAAAAAAGTTTTTATATAGTCTCTCAGTGAATATTTACTGAATATCAACTATGTCCTAGGATCTGTGGTAGGACTATGACATAAACCAAAAATTTGATATAATATTCATCTCCTCAAAGAATCAAAAGCTCCAGGGGGAGAAAATGTTTAGAAATACTTAAAGCCTAATGTGATGATTTCTATATATGCTTTGGAGGCAGAGAAGGGGAAAGATTAACTTTCCAAGGAGATTAGGAAATATTTTCCCTGAGTGAGGTCTGCAGGAGTATAGGTAGTCATGGGATATGAGGCTGCTGATGGTCATGGGCCAGAGATTGAAGAATTTTGGTGAACTTTCCTATGGCCCAAAGTTCATTAATGCAGAATCTTTGGGAGCTGAATACTTCCTTGGACAGTTTCAGAGCATCTGTGAATCACCTAAAATTTAGTGTAAACTTTGGTGCTTATTTGTCCTTTTCTTGGTAATTCATATATATTGTCAGACTCCCAAGGGATCCTTGCTCCAAAATGTTTTAAAAAATGAAGTTATAAATACAAGGAAATAAATAGAGATTTTTTAAGCCAAGAAATTATGTCTGATTTGCCTTTTGGAAATAGAACTTTTGCTGTGAGACGGAGAATTGATGGAAAGAAAGGCCAATGAAAGGGAAACCTCTTAGGGGATTGCTGCAGTGATACTGATGGAAGATGAAGAGGCTTGCCCTCAGGTAGAGGTAATGCAGATGAAGAGAAGCAAATGGAGTTGAGCCATGTCTATAGTCTTGGAACCAATCAAACACAGAAATGATGGAGATGGAGTAGTCAAAGACGATTTCCACATCTCTTGCTTTCAAGACTAAGTGAAAACCTGTTTGGCCAGAGAGAGAATCCAAATTTCATTCAGTAGACACTACCAAGTAAGTACCAAATTCCATTTCATTCTAGAACTTGTGTTGTGGAGTAAGTGAACAATGAAGTTGGATAAAAATGAGAATGAAGTCAAGAAGGAGGGAGAGGAGAAGGAGAAGGAGAGGAGGAGGAGAAAATATCCCTTTCTTTCAAGAGATTTTTGAGGAAGCATCAGATCACACAGGGTCCTACAAGCCATTATAAAACTTAGGCTTTTTGTGTAGGTGCAATTGAGCCATTGTTAGGTTTTCAACAGAGGACTGTCATGACCTGACTTCCATTTTAGAAGGATCACTCAGACTACTCTGTAAAAAGTAAACAGTAAATGGATGAGATTGAAAGCAGAGAAACCAATTATGAGATTTTATAGTAAGTCAGGTGAGAAAGCATGGTGGTCAGGACCAGGTTGATTTCACAGGGGTGGTAGCAGAAGGTGTCATATTCTGAATAAATTTTGAAGAGGACACTAACAAGATTTTCTGATATATTGGATTGGAGTGAAAGATAGTTAAGAAAGACTCACATTTTTGACCTGAACAACTAGGATAATGGAGTTGCCATTAACTGAGAAGTGAAAGGCTGTGGAAGGATTATGACTGCAGTGGAAGATCACTTTAGTTCGAGGTTGTTGAGTTGAGGTATCTAGCTGATATCAAAGTGGAAATGTCAAGAAGGCAATTGGATATATAAGTTTGGCATTCATGGGTGAGATCTGTACTGAAGATATAAATTTGGGAGTTTGTCAGCATATAGATATCACTCAAAGTCATAACACTAGCTGATCAGTAAGGATCTGATTGTAAGGAAAGAGAAGAGGACCAAAGACTGAGGCACTCTTGTCTTAGGAGTTGGGGAAAAGAGAAGGAACTGTTCTAATACTACTCTTAGTTACAGTTTTTATCAATGTGGTATCTAAGATCAAGAAGGTTGGGGTAAAAAAGCCCAAGTTCAAATCCTAACTCCCTCACCTGTTAATACCTGTATGACTTTAGTCAATTTGCTTTATCCTCAGTCATTGGTTTTCTCATTTTTAAAACATAAATAATAATGCATCTACTTTATAAGTTTGTTATAAGGTTAAATGATGGTTATTTAAGGTTATTTAGGATGGTGTTTGACACATAGTAGACACTCAATAAATGTTGTTTGTTATTCTTATCATTATTTTGCTTTCCACTCCTCCCTGGGATGGAGCCAGAGGACATCTATGCTTTGAGACAGAGTCCCAGTAATACTTATGTGCAAAAAAGACTAAGAACATAAGCTCCTGGAGCCTGAAACTTAACCTGAGTCCTAGGGCAGCTGACTGGTTACACTTCAGAACACTTGCTCTTTCTGTAGCTCATCTTCTTCTAAGTTCCCATCATGCTCTCATCGTGCTTCCTCTTGCTTAGAGTACTCATTGTGTACCATGGCACTTGATGCCAGGGAATCAGCTTGATACACTTATGACCTTAAAGACAGTCTCTTAGTGGATGCCCACCGTTTAAGTGTTTGGTTAGAGTCTCCTGCTGCTCAGCATGGCAATTTAAAACACAAAGGTTTTAAGTTGTTCTGAAAATCAGAACAACTAGATTATTTGCAGGATTACTGATTGAGACCCAAACTTTAGATCCTGCCAACATGGCTCTCAGTTTTTCCTAGTGGCCTCTTCTCTGCATAAATCTGGGGAGAGCAGAAGAACTTCAATTTCACTATAAAACACAAGAGGGAAAGGCCCTATAAAAAGTTTGGTAACTATACATTTCATATAACATATAGTCATTCTTGTACTTCGTCATAAAAATAATATATGTGTGTAAATTGAAAATAAATGATGACAAGGAAAGAAATATTGAAAAAATATAATTAAAAATACTGTAACAGCTGACAGATTAGTGGGTTAGAAAAAATGTAGCTACGGAAGACAGTTCTGAAAATAATGAAGCAACGGAGAATGAAGTTAATGAGATTGAGAAAATGAAAAAGGAGAATTTACAATACTATCACACATACACAAAAATTAAAATATGGGCTCCAATCTAACGTATCCTTATTAAGCAGAAGTACTCCTGTCCCTCTGGTTTTCATCAAGGTACAGAATAATTTGGTGTGCTCCAATCATCTAGAAAACAGGTTGAGTTATACAGCCTACATTTTAGACACATCAACAATCCTCAAAGATCAAGCTGTCTTTCTTTATACCCACCTGTGATTCAGAAGCAACTTCTAAGCTTTAAATGAGGCAAGCAAAGTGACAAAAAATACACCAAGAAAAAAAAAGATCCATTTGTTTGCCAAGTGTTCCTTTCCTCACTACAGGGCCCTGAACCTAGAGTGGGCAGTCAATAAATCTTGATGACAGTGTGCTGACTTTATTTTTGGGCATTATTTTGAAGGCCTAATTATATATATATATATTGAAATGTAGGTAAGCTTGTGGTCTTTTAAAGAAATCGGGGAAGAGAAATGAAACTAAGCTATGGTATAACCATTTAAAAACACCTTAATTTATGGAAAGAAATGCAAATGAAATTTTCAAATAGTTTCTCAAATAAGTACATTTGCATATAATTTTTATTAATTTTAAATATAATTTGGCAAGTGATTTTTCATTCTGTATTGTATATTCTCCATCACTAATTCATTTATTTAACAATGCTAACTGGGCATCTGTTGTTGTTAGTCACTGTTTTAGAACAGGGTTACAAAGAACTTAACGTACACTCACACTCAGTAGTTTTGCACCTTCAGGTGGGAGAGAGAGAAGGCCATGCCTACCATCACTGTACATATGACAGAAGCTTCAGAGACATATGCTCAAGGTGCTTTAGGGATCCTGACCCAGGAACACCTAGAGGGGAACTTGGGGCCAGGTGCAAATTCCAGAGAAAGCCTCTCAAAGGAGTAAAGGGTATTTCAGGCAGAGGAGGTCACATTATGAAGGCAAGAGACTTTGCAGCTTGTTCCTGGGCCAGCATGTCTTCTCTTGGCTTG
>PVKM010005981.1:0-45840 GCA_004027735.1 Carollia perspicillata | reverse complement strand
TTGTCAAATATTAATTGACCATAGAGACTTGGGTTTATTTCTGGGTTCTCTATTCTGTTGCATTGGTCTATGTGCTTGTTTTTATGCCAGAACCAAGCTGTTTTAATTATAGTGGCCTTATAATACAGTTTGGTATCAGGTATTGTGATCCCTCCTACTTTGCTCTTCTTTTTCAAAAGTGCAGCAGGTATTCGGGGCTATTTATGGTTATATATAAATTTTTGAAGTGTTTGCTCTATGTCTGTGAAAAAAACCATTGGTACTTTAATAGGTATTGCATTGAATATGTAAATTGCTTTGGGTAATATGGCATTTTGATAATGTTAATTTTTCCAATCCATGAACATTGTATATGTTTTTATACATTTGTGGGTTCCTTTATTTCATTCTTCAGTGTTGTGTAATTTTTTGCATACCGGTCTTTTACCTCTTTGGTTAGGTTTATTCCTAGGTATTTTATTTTTCCTTTTGCTATATCAAATGGGATTTTTTTTTATTTCTGCTTCTGCTGTTTCATTATTGGTATACAAAAATGCCTTTGATTTCTGGATATTGACTTTGTTTCCCGCTGTTTTGTCAAATTCATTTTTAGGTTGAGCAGTTTTTGGGTGGAGTCTACAGGATTTTTCATGTACACTATCTGTCATCTTCAAATAATGACAATTTTGTTTCCTCTTTTCCAATTTGGATGCCTTTTATTTCCTTTACTTGTCTGATTGCTGTGGCTAGGACTTCCAATACTATGTTGAATAGAAGTGGTGAAAGTGGACAACCTTGTCTTGTTTCTGATCTTAGTGGAAAATATCTTAATGTTTGCCCATTGAATGTGGTATTGGCTGTGGTCTCTCATATATGGCCTTTATTATGTTGAGAAATGCTCTTTTTATTCCTACCTTGCTCAGTGTTTTCATCATAAATGTGTGTTGTACTTTATCAAATACTTTTTCTGCATCTACTGATATGATAATATGATTTTTGTCTTTGCTTTTGTTTATGTAGTGTATTACATTTACTGATTTGCAAATGTTGAACCATCCTTGAATCCCTGGGATGAATCTCACTTGGTCATGGTGTATGATCTTTTTAATATATTGTTGAATGTGATTTGCCAACATTTTGTTGAGGATTTTAGCATCTATGTTCATCAGTGATATTGGCCTGAAGTTTTCTTTCTTTGTTGTGTCTTTATCTGGTTTTGGGATTAGGATGATGTTGGCTTCATAAAGAGTTTGGGAGTCTTCCATCCTTTTGAATTTTTTGAATAGTCTGTGAAGGATAGGGGTTACCTCTTCCTTAAGTGTTTTGTAGAATTCTCCTATGAAACCATCTGGTCCAGTGATTTTGTTTGTCGGGAGTGTTTTGATTACTGCTTCAATTTCATCTGCTGTTATTCATCTGTTCAGGCTTCCTGCTTCTTCTTCAGTGAGTTTTGGAAGATTATATTTTTCTAGAAATTTGTCCATTTTACCTAGGTTTTCAAATTTCTTGTCATATAGTTCTTCATAGTAATTTTTTACAATCCTTTTTAATTCTGTGGTGTCAGTTGTAATCACTCCTCTTTCATTTCTAATTGTGTTAATTTGGGTCCTCTCTCTTTTTTTCTAGATGAGCCTGCTTAATGGCTTGTCAATTTTATTTATCTTTTCAAAGAACCAGCTCCTGGATTCATTGATCCTTAGAATTGTGCTTTTTGTCTCTATGCCATTTAATTCTGCTCTAATCTTGGTTATTTCCTTCCTTCTACTAGCTCTGGGCTGTCTTACTTGTTCTTTGAGTTCTTGTAGGCGAAGGGTTGGGTTGTTTGTTTGAAATGTTTCTATCTTCTTTCAGTAGGCCTATATTGCTATGAACTTCCCTCCTAGGCCTGCGTTTGCTGTGTCCCATAAGTTTCAGGTTGTCGTGAGTTCATTTTCATTTGTTTCTTGTAACTTTTTGATTTCTTCCCTAATTTCATTCTTGACCCATTCATTGTTTAATAGCATGCTATTCAATCTCCATGATTTTGAGTGTTTTGGGTGTTTTCTCTTGGGGTTGGTTTCTAATTTCAGTTCTTTGTGGTCAGAGAAAATGCTTGCTATGATTTCAATTTTCTTGATTTTGTTGAGGCTTGTTTTGTGTCCTATCACGTGGTCTATCTTTGAAAATGTTCCATGTGCATTTGAAAAGAATGTGTATTTAGCTTCTTTGGGATGAAGGGCTCTATATATATATCAGTTAAGTCCATTTCATCTAGGGCTTTGTTCAATGTCACAACATCTTTGTTGATATTTTGTTTGGAGTATCTGTCCATTTTTGACAGTGGGGTGTTAAAATGCTCTACCATAATTGTGTTGCTGTCAGTATCCTTCCTGAAGTACTCTAAGATTTTCTTTATGTAATTGGGTGCTCATTCATTGCATGCATAAATATTTACAATATTATCTCTTCTTGGTGGATTCTTCCCTTGAGTATTATGAAGTGACCTTCTGGGCCTGTTTTTATGGCCCTTTTTTTGGAAGTCTGTTTTGTCTGATATGGGTATTGCTACCCCAGATTTATTTTCCTGTCCATTTGCTTGGAATATTTGTTTCCATCCCTTTACTTTCAATGTGTGTAGGTCTTTTGTCCTAAGGTCAGTTTCTTGTAGGCAGCATATGTGTGATTTGTGCTTTCTTATCCATTCAGCTATTCTATGTCTTTTAATTGGAGCATTTAATCCATTTACATTTAAGGTTATTGTTGATAGGTTCTTATCCATTGTCATCTTTATATCTGTATTCCTTTCTCTCTGTCTCTCTTTTTCTTCCTTTCCTTAAAGCACACCCTTTAGCATGTCTTGCAGAGCTGGTTTGGTGGAGGTGTATTCTTTTAGACTTTTGTCTAAAAAGTTCCTTATTTGGCCTTCTATCTTGATTGAAAGTCTTGCTGGGTAAAGTATCCTTGGTTTTAGACCTTTAGTTCTCAGTACTTGGAATATTTCTTGCCACTCTCTTCTGGCTTGAAGGCTTTCCATTGAGAAGTCAGTTGCTAACCTCATTTGGGCTCCCTTGTATGTTATTTCCTTTTTCTCCCTTGCTGCCTTTAAAATTCTCTCTTTGTCTTGGAACTTTGCCATTTTTTTATGATGTATCTTGGAGTGGGCCTCTTTGGGTTCCTCTTAATTGGGACTCTCTGTGTTTCTCGGATTTGTGTGACTTTTTCTCATCAGATTAGGGAATCTATCAGATTAGGGAAGTTTTCCATCATTACTTTTTCAAATAGGTTTTCTATCTTTTTTTCTTCTTCTTCTCCTTCCGGTATCCCTATTATTCAGATATTTTTATGTTTCTTATTGTCTTGTACTTCTCTTGATCCCTCTTCATTTTTTCCAAGCCTCTTTTCCTTTTCCTGCTCTTTCTGGGTGTTTTTTTTTTTTCTAATTTGTCCTCCAGTTTGCTGATCTGATCTTCTGCTTCATGTATCCTGCTTTTGATTCCTTCTACTGCGTTCTTCATTTACTCTTGTCCCTTGTTGATATTTTCTATTTCCTTTTTCATATTGATATAGTTTGCAGCAAGTTCCTTGTAACTTCCTTGTTGTTTCTGGTAGTTGGTTGTGAGCTCATGGAGCTTCCTGGTGACCATTGCTTTGAACTCAACATCTGATAGTTGAGTTGTCTTATTTCATTTAGCATTCCTTCTGATGTTTCCTCCTTCCCTTTCATTTTGGGATTGTTTTTTTGTCTTCCCACTGTTTGTGAGATTCTCCTTTTTAGCCTCATCTTCTCAAATTGATCATATCTGGCTCCTTGGGTTTATGGTGTGAGCTTCTGTGATAGATTGCCTGTGAGGTTCAGTGTTGTAGTCTCCTCAGGTATCCTAGTGTTTTCTGCTTCCTCCTATTCTTCTTTGCAATCCATTAGAGGGGTAAGGCAAAATAATTTAAGACAGCAAGAGAGTGTTCTATGTTATTTAAAGTAGCAGCTGGTAAAGAAGAGGTAGGGAATCCTTTGGCTATGTGTAGTATTAACTGTGATACATCACCCAACAAGTCACTTTTAGAAATGGTGGAATGAAGGTAAGTCTCTTGTTGGGGATGGAAGGGTTGTGAGTTAGATCTATACAGTAGTGAGGTTGTGAAATGTCAGAATCTGAGGTATGGTGATAATAAAGGATAGTAAATCGGTATAGTGACTGAGAGAATACAGTTAAGCACTACAGTAATAGAGTTCAGAAAACCGTGTAGTGGGCTAGAAGCTCAGAGGGGTGTTGTGTAGTATTTACAATAGTATGGAACAGCTATTATTTACAATAATATTAGAGCAACAATCATATGACAGAATCTGTGGAATCTAGATACCAAGAACAAGGAGTGTCAGACCTTCAGTAGTGTGCTAATGGAACACAGGTGAGATGAAGAACATTAAATTAACAATACACTATGACTGAGAGAACAGGGGAAATCTGTTACTCAATACAGTATACTCAGCCAAACAAAGAAGACTAAACAATAGGAAGAGGAATACCAAAATATTATTCAAATAGAAGATGTAAGAATAAGGTAGAAATAATGATGCAGATATGCAGTATCTTGCAGGTTCCTTCTAATAGCAAAGTGAAATTTGTCTGTCTCAACTGTTAGGATGTCCCCTTTTTGGGACCAACTCTAGTCTTTTCACAGTTACAATTTTCTTTGTCACATGTGTGTGTATTTAAAAAAAGAAAAAAAATGAAGCAGACTAAGGAATGTAGAATAGATAAAATTGTAACAAAAGCAAGAAGGAATAAAACAAGAAATAAGGAAAGAGAGGTAAAAAGCATTAAGACATAAAAAATAAAAGTTAAAATATAAAAACAATTCTTTGGAAAAATCAAACACACGCACACATGCTTACACACCAGGGAAAACAAAGAAAAAAGAAAAATAAGCAAAAACAGAAAAAAGAATAAAAATATAAATAAAAAAAAGAGAAAGGATAAAAAAAAGAAACCCTCTTTCTGGTTTCAAACTGGTCAGACCGGTTTTTCTGTTCCTGCTGGCTGCATCAGACAGAAGGGCAAGTTCACAGATGTGCTCTCTGAGTGCCCAGGGCTCCTGGTCCCCATCCACAGGCACGCCCCCTCTGAGTTTATCAAGCAGTCTTCTGGTCTCTGGGGCCTGCAGGCTCTGGGTTTACCTGAGCCTTGTGTTTTCTCTGGCTGCCCAGGTCTATCGCGCCCTCTCAAGGACTCTCACTGCCTGCGTGCACGTGCGCGCAACCTCACTGTGTCTATGGGGGTCGTCCACTTGTCTGGGGCAGGGGCACCAAGGGCTCTGGGTTTATCTGAGCAGTGTGTTTTCTCTTGCTGGTTGGGATTAACTTGCCCTCCTAAGTTTTCTCACTGTGCGCGCACACACACCCGCTACCGTTCTGCATTTATCCTCGCCCTCTTACCGTCTTTCGCTGAGCAGGCACCTGTTCTGGATTTTCCAGGTGTGAGCTCCAAGTCACCCGCGGAGCACTTTCTGAGTTACCCAGGGCACACTCTCTCTAGGGATCTAGGCGTGGTCTCCGGGTGCTCCACAAAGCACTCTCTCCCCCCGGCTTGCGGGCGTGCCCGGTAGGGCTGCCTCTGGTCACACCACTCTGGCGCACACTCTTTTCAGGTCCCTGCATGGGTGCTTAGAGCCCCCATGTGTTTGGAGCTCAATCCTTGAAATTGCTCTCTAAAATTTCAAGCATCCAGGCTTCCCCCCAGTGTTGCTCGAACCCTGCCTAGCCAGAGAGGGAGCGCCAACCCAGCTCTCTTCAGCAGGCCCAATGGGCCGCGGGCTGGGGTTATAGCCTCCCTGCTCCCTGTGCTTTTATTTCTAGGTCTCTATTTTCCCAAAGTATTCTCCTTACCATCTGCTTATTCAATGTCCACTACAATTTTTGATCTCCTATCTTCATATATGTTGTGGTACTGTTGGCTGTCTGCTCTGCTCCTCCATAGATCAGCCTGGTTTCTCTCCCATGTGTAGGAGGAAGTGGAATCTTCTACCTCTTACCAAGCTGCCACCCCCCTGCCCCAGCCACCAAGCTTCTTAAATTGAAGTTAGTGTTCAGTCAATTTAGCTCAAAATGGGAAATCTCTTTTAAATCTTGAACCCTCAATACTCATCTTTGCCTTTTAGGTAAGGAGATCTGATTTAAGAATTTGACTATCTTCTCCCTTTTCTAATCATGTGGTTTTTTTGAGCTTTCTTCTTTTTAGATTTGCCAAAGCCAAAGGAATATTAAATAGTTCATCATTTAAGAGGGGAAGAATTACCTTGGATAAATTAACACTATTTTTTAAGCCACAGAATGATATAATGTTGTGATTATATAACAGCAGGGTTGCATAATGCTTTGACAAAATGAATGTAACCTTTCCTTCCTGTTACTGTTGGAGTGTGAACAAAAGGGGTTGTCTGAGGATGCTATTCTGGTGCAGGCTGGTGCTACAATTGTTTTTCTAATTTGGGGAAATGGAGATGATATGGTGAAGTCCTTTGTTGGCTGGATGTAACAAACTGGAGGAATCTGAGGATTTGTTATTGCCATGTTAATTTACTAGATTCTCTAAATGGTCATGGGAGGTTTAACAAGGGACAGAGACAAGGGAAGCTTGCATCTATTTTCCACTGAGACAACACCATGATGCTTATTAGAATTACAAATTAGTACCATCTTCGTTTACAAAAGTCTACTTAACTCAAAGAAGAACAGGTACAACGGTATGTTAATTTATTCATCCAAATGAACAAAGACAGAGGCCGATTATAACTGTGGGTAGGATAATGGTTTATCTCAGCAGTTGCTAAACACACAAGCTGAGGGGAGAGAGGAAAGAAGAGAGGAGAAAAGAGAAGAGAGCTGAAAGTGTGTTTAGAAAGTCTGAATAATTTGGAGTGACTAGTGGCATAAACAACTAAGAATAAAGAAGGTGACAGCCTGATATGTTCTTTTAATTTATTTTTATTTTATTTCTTCTTATTTTTTATTTCTTCTTATTATTGTCTAAGTACAGTTGTCTCCATTTTCCCACCACTGTTTTCTCCTGCCTCAGTCACCCTCATCTCCCACCCTCAATCCTTTCTCTCTCTGGATTTGTCCATGGGCCCTTTATATATGTTCTGTTTTTTAAATTATTTTATTGTTGTTTAATTACAGTTGTCTGCATTTACCCTCCACCACCCCGGCCCCCAAATCCAGCCATCCCCATCTGCCTTCCTCACTTCCATCCAACCTTGGTTTTATTCACGAGAACTTCATAGTTGTTCCTGAAAACCCTTCTCCCCTTTTCCCATTATGCCCTCCCACCTCCCATGTGGTTACTGTCAGATTATTCTTAATTTCAATGCCTCTGGTTATATTTTGTTTGCTTGTTTGTTTTGTTGATTAGGTTCCACTTAAAGGTGAGATCATATGGTATTTGTCTCTCACCACCTGGATTATTGCACTTAGCATAATGCTCTCCAGTTCTATACATGATGCCACAAAGGTTAGGAGCTCCTTCTTTCTTACTGCTGCACCATATTCCACTGTGTAAATGTACCATAGTTTTTTGATACATTCATTTACTGTTAGGCACTTAAGTTGCTTTCAGCCCTTGGCTATTGTAAATTGTGCTGCTATGAACATTGGGGTGCATAGGTGTGGGGGAAACTACACAAGTCCCCATGTCTGCCACAGATGAAAATAATACTACCAAGACATAAATTTCTTGGGGAGGAGAGGTGGTCTGACTCTCAAAGGAGAAAGACCAAGAGCCCCTTCATCAATGGATTTTTATTAGGTTCATAACACACAGGGATACAGGTAAAGCTCATCAATCAATGTCAGGCAGCGAGGATCAAACAATAGATAACATTTCAAAGAAATCTGAGGGCTTAATCTGAGTCAGTGTCTGTCAGGTAAGAGAGTTGCAAAAACTTTAGGAGACATATTCATTTCCTGCCTGGACCCTTATCATATGGATGATAGCACTCTTAGCAAAGAGGCTTCACAGGACTTTATGAAATCTTTGTTATGCCCAATTACCCCAGAACCCACTCTGGCTCGCAGAGGGCTGCGCCCCCTCCCTGTCAAGATTCAGGCTTAAGTGGATTAGAGCCAGGAAATGCTTCTCCCAGATGGAAAGGGGACTCAGGCTATGTCAATATAGCTGGGGGGTTAGGGTTTTTTACCCTATTTTGCACCCCCCTGAGTCCTACCTTTATGGCTTCCCAAGTGATCATGTCTGGCTTAGGTTGCCCCCCCAAAGGGGTCATACCTGTCATTGACTACCGACCAAGCGTTGGGGGCTAGAGATGGAAGAAGCAGTGCTCTTTCCAGGAAGATAAGCTTTGTTTATTTAGTGGCTCATAGTCTAGAGGTTGCTCACTCAGCCTTAGCCACAGGGGGGCAGTTACAACTCCTGAAACCAGACAGAACAATTCCCAACACATAGGTTCTTTTGGATTGGTGTTTCAGGGTTCTTAGGTTATAATCCTAGGAGTGGAATTTCTGGGTCAAAAGGCAGTTCCATTTTTAGTTCTCAGAGGAAATTCCATGTTGTTTTCCACAGTGGCTGCACCAATCTGCATTCCCACCAACAGTGCACTAGGGCTCCCTTCTCTCCACATCCTCTCCAACACTTGTTGTTTGTTGATTTGTTTAAGATGGCCATTCTGACCTGTGTGAAGTGGTATCATTGTGTGGTTTTAATTTCCATCTCTCTGATGGCTAGTGATGCTGAGCATCTTTTCATATGTCTCTGGGCCTTCTGTATGTTCTCCTTGTAGAAGTGTCTATTTAAGTCTTCCGCCTATTTTTTAATTGGGTTTTTTGTCTTCCTGGAGTGGAGTTGTGTGAGTTCTTTATATATTTTGGAGCTCAAACCCTTGTCTGAGGTATCATTGGCAAATATGTTTCCCATATAGTTTATTCTCTTTTCATTTTAATGCTGTTTTCTTTAACCATGCAGAACCTTTTTAATTTGATGAGATCCCATTTGTTTATTCTTTTCCTAATGTCCCTTGCTCTAGGGGACATATTGGTGAATCTATTGCTGCATGGAATGTCTGAGATTTTCCTGCCTATGTTTTCCTCTAGGACTTTTATGGTGTCATGACATATATTTAAGTCTTTTATCTACCTTGAATTTATTTTTGCGTATGGTGTAAGTTGGTGACTGATTTTCATTTTTTTTGCATGTAGCTGTCTAGATCTCCCAACACCATTTGTTTAAGTGGCTCTTTTTACTACATTTTATGCTTCTTCTGCTTTGCCAAATATTAATTGACCATAGAAACTTGGGTTTATTTCTGGTTCTGGGAATTTATTTAAACTTAGGTCTGACATAGACCAATGGGACAGAATAGAGAATCCTTTATCCATTTTCTTGATGACCCTTGCCTTTCTTTCCCCTGTTATCCTCCTGCCCCCTCTCCTTTGGTTACTGTCAGTTTATTCTTTACTTCTGTGTCTCTGGTTATATTTTGCTTGTTCATTTGTTTTGTTGTTAAAACCACAATGAGATATCACTTCACACAGGGCAGAATGGCCATCACAAACAAACCAACAAACAATAAGTGCTGGTGAGGTTGTGGAGAAAAGGGAACCCTAGTATACTGTTGGTGAGAATACAGACATGTGAAGGCACTGCAGAAAACAGTATGGAATTTTCTCAGAAAACTAAAAATGGAACTGCCTTCTGATATGGCAATTCCAGTGCTGGAATTATACCATAAGAATCCTGAAGTAGCTATTAAAAGAACTTATGCACCACAATGTTCATAACAGCACAATTTACAATAGCCAAATGCTGGAAACAGCCTAAGTACCCATCAGTTAATGAATGGATAAAAAAACTATAGTACCTTTACACAATGGATTATTATGCAACAGATATGATATTTTTACAAGAGGCAGATCAGTCCCATTTCTGTTACTATCTGGAATAAAGATAGTGTTTTGAATATTCATATGGGACCAAGCCCCAATCATAAGCAGACTTGGCTGCATAATGACTGCCACCATCAATTTATGATTTTTGAGAGACCATTGGTGCCATTTGTTAAAAAGTAGCAGAGGGAAATAAAGAGGTCATGAAAAGAAAAAAATGCCCAGCTTGTGTTTCCTTCAAACCCTTAAGTACTGGGTTAGTTTTTTCTCACTCTGATGCTTATGTATGTTATGGCATGTGGCTTTTTAATGTTATAGTAGCCTGTTTAATTGGTAGAAAGTGCCGACTGAGACTGTGTGTTACCATGGTAACTAATCCAAGACCTCTTATAGGGATCAAAGCCCTTTCTTCCTGATGAGATAAAGAGACTGCATGGGGAGAAGATCAGCTGACAAAACTTCTTGGTCTCCGGCTTTCCCTCTTTGTGGGCACCTGCCTGTGAAGAGAAGTAGGGCTTGTCTCAATGAGTGTCTGAGGGAAAGTTTCCTAGGCAGGACTCCTCTGTGTTGACTATGATTCAGGGAACCATCTGATTCACCCAGGGGTTCCAGCCAAGTATCAGGTGCTGCCCTGCAAGAAGGATCCAGAGTTTAATTGCCCTCACATGTGGAAGCCCTTATCATCCCACTCTTATCAAAACCAAAACCTCATTTAAAAATATGCTCAAAATCTCTAGTACTTTGCTCTGAGGATAAAGCCAAGGGTTGTCATAGGCCATACTTACAAATTTCATTTAAACAGCCTAAGAAAATGAATATACCTTCACACCAATAAATTTTACTTTTATGAACTGTTTACTTATCTTCCCTAATTTTCCACACTTTTCACATTGGCTTCTCATTATGCAAAATCATTCATCTTGTAAGAAGCAAAGTTGATCTTTCTATTTTATAACAAAGTCATAAAAGTCACTTGTTGCAAAGTCACTTGTTGCAAGTCATAAGAATGATAGCAAGATTTCTCCTGAGATATTCAATGTTCTATATTTGTATGCACTTGCATCATACAAAATGATAAAATTAACAAGAAGGAACAGGGAAACAATTTATGCCTTTTTAATATTATAGGAGTTCTATTTGACACCACCCACAAATTGTCTTAAACCTGCACAAAGCTCTACAAGGCAGAGTAAAGTTCATTACATGCCATGAAAGTAGCAAAGTCACCTGTGAGCCCCAGTGTAAGTCATATCCAGTGCTCAGTAGATACTAGGTTCCAACATAACATGGTCCCCTCAGTATCAGAGTATAGACATTATTCTGAGCCTCTACATTGTTATTTAGTAACAGGTAGGCCCTCAGTAAAAAAAAAAAAAAATCTGAATGAACATGTGAATATTTAAATTGTAAGGTCATTCAAGTAATCTTTCCATCAGATATGTCATCTACCTAGCTATTTCCCACAAGTTAACTTATATTTTAAATGTTATCATATTGCTGATTGGACATTTTGACCACACATCAAAGTTCCTGAAGTATTACTCCTTTCTTTTGATGAATTGGCTTGGGCTTCTGTAATGAGATCTATAGGATTTTGGAGTTTGGCATTGTGATCACCAAGGAGGTGCATTCAGAAAAATTGCCCCACAGTGGTTTACTCCTCATGCACAAGCACTACCTCCCGCCTAGTGTGCTATCATAGTCAGCCAAGAGAAAGCAAAGGGATGAGAAGGAAAGATTGTAAGAATGACAGAGAGTGAGACACAGAAATAGGAAAATATAGAGAGATGTGTTGTACATAAAGCAAGCAGATGGCAAAGTCACAAAGGTTAAAAATAATACTGTTTTATTTTCAGAACTGAAAGAAAATGTAAAGAAGCATTTTTATAAATGTTGGTATACACTTATGTGGTAATCTAAATAAATGTTTGTGTATGTAGATGTGCTTGTGTATGTATGCAGATGTATATCCTGGTAGTTGTGTGTGTATGCATGCACATATGTAGAAGTACATGTATATGTGTGGACATGTACACATTGTGCATATGTTCATGTGCATATGTGTGCTTGTGTGTAAGTGTGGGTGCATGTGTGCGTGTATGTGGGTGTGCGTGCATGCATGTGTGTGTGTAGGCATCTACCTCTGCCTAACACTGTTTATTGTCCACTGTGAAAAAACAAGTTTTGACTTCCTCCAAGTTTCTGTTACTTGCCTGGTGCACCATTCTCAGCTTCTGGGAGAATTCCTGCTAAGTTCTTGAGCTGTACTATCCCTGGAAAACTGCCTTTGATTAATGCAGTTGCCTTTTACTGGTGGGAAATGTCTCTCCTGGGGCCACTTATCCCCACCATTCTACATCTTCTTATTTGCAAAGACTGACCAATGCTTGGCACAAGAGCCTGTCTTTCTGACTCAGGAGAGACAACACTTGGGAGTCATGCGCACTCCAGATTTCCCCATGAATTCTAGTTTTCTATGTTACATAACAACCACCCTGAACTAAGTGGCTTTAAACAAGAAACATTTTATTATACATCATAACCTGTATGTGAGGGATTTAGGCACAGTTGGGTAATTCTTCCATTCCATCTGATATTTACTGCACTTTCAGTGGTGTTTAGCTGGCAGCTTGACTAGTCCTTCAT
Organism: Carollia perspicillata; assembly: GCA_004027735.1. Classification (NCBI taxonomy): domain Eukaryota; kingdom Metazoa; phylum Chordata; class Mammalia; order Chiroptera; family Phyllostomidae; genus Carollia; species Carollia perspicillata. The sequence goes on along the minus strand of PVKM010005981.1, from coordinate 33,344 downwards.
GTCCCAGACAACCTTACTTATGTGCCTGGTGCCTTGGTGGGGAGAGTTGGAAAAGCTGGGCCTGACTGGGCCAATCTGCCTCTCCATGGTATCTCAGGGTGTCTCTCTCTGGTCTCTCTAGCATGACAGTTGGGCTTTTAGATGAGAGCTTAGGGCTCTAAAAGCAAGTTTTTCAAAAGACAGGAAATGAAAATGACCAGTTTCTTAGGGCCTGGTCTGGAAAACAGCACAGCATCACTCAACCAAATTCTCATGTCAGAATTATCAGAGATGCACTCAAATTCAAGGGTGTAGAGCCAGGGACCTCGCCTCTTGATGGGAGAGGTGTGAAAGAACATAGTCTTCAGTATCAGGCTGAAGCTAGACTTCTGATGAAATCACATTTTTCTTGTCCCATCTCGATTCCTTCAGTTCTTTTTTTTCTTGTGAACAGTTCCCTAATAAATAACTTCTCAAGAATCCCTATCTCAGATTCTGTCTGCTTAAGGAACCTGACAAAAAGTGTCAATATAACATTGATCCATTTTCCTTCTAGCTAACAGACCACAATTTCATTCAGGTTTGTTGATGTAACCTCAGGTAATAGTCACGCTGTTTCTAGCTTTTCCAGCTTCCCTTATAGCTGGGGGGTCAATAAGTGATACCAAGAAAGAGAATCAAAAGCAGTAAAGTCCATATAATTTAGATCCATTCCAGGACACCTCAACAACAAGCAGCTAAGGGTTAGAAGAGGTGGGTTCTGGGAAGAGGAATTTGGAGGAGTGTCTGAAAGCCTGGAAACAATGTCCAAACTCCATGAACTTGCTTGTATGGCCTTACCGATGTCTTCCCCAGAACAGCTCTTCTAGAGCAGAACACACTGTCAACAGCTGTGCTCCTAAAGCAAAGTACTAGCTAAATCATGTGGACAGGCCTTGGGTATATGCCAAGGGTGTCCCACCTGCATGTGAGCAAGGCAGCTCAAAGTGGGGATGGGAAGAGAAGAGGATAGCCCTGGACTGGGGAAGGGGGTGAGAGGATGGTTCTCTTGGCAATTCTGCCTTCTAGAACAAAATTTCTAGGATTACAAGAATTGTAGGGAACTTGAAATTATATTTGCCAAGGCAGGGGTACATACACCTTTTATTCAGTGCTTTACTAGTTTGCAACCTTTATTTAAATCTGAGGTCGGTGAGCTATTGTCTCTGTGATGACAGGACATTTGATTTTTTTGCCAGTACACAGACCAGGCCTCCAGGTGGGGACAAAGAGGTGACTAGAACAGAACCTAGAGGAAGGATTCAACCTCCACACAGGTCCTCAGATATGCTACCTAATTCAGGGCAAAGATCCACCCCCATGGAGGCTGTCAATATCCCTCTCTCTGTCTGGATCTCCTCTGAGGTTGTTCTGAGAGGTCACTGCTGACTAAAGAGCACCACAGCAGAGACCTGGAGAGGGTGGAATTACTCTGTGATTTCTGGGGTGGAAAGACTTCAAAGCCAAGGCCATGAAATAACACTGGACTTGGGGTTGCTGGGGTTGAGTTCTGAATCAAAGCAGGTACAGTTTGGGGGTGCTGTAGTATGTGTCATGGGCATAGTGAGCTGAGGTCAGAAACACTGGGGAAGGGGTGCATGTGGATGCACAGTGGGTCTAAGTGAGCTCAGGTGGGCCCTGAACTCTTCAGGTTTTTTCTTCTCACTGTGAAGAGGTAACAACTCTGCTTGAGTGGTCTCTGTGGGCCAGGCCTGAGTGTTCATCTCCCTCAGTTTGTACTGAACCAATTTCCCAAGTAAGGAAAATCGGTCTCAGAGAATATCATACTCAAGGCCAAGATAGCTGCTCTGACCCTGTGTCTGCTCCCTGGGGCCTCCAGAACATACCAACTCATGGCCTCACTTTTTATCATGGGACAGAGCCAATGGCTACCTAGGTGCTTCATCTCTGAGCAGGAGCTACAAATCATGTTGCAACCTTCAGGGGGGTGCTTTGTATGCTAAAATAATAAATAAATAAAAGAGCTGGTTGTGTACTTCATTTATTTAACTTGGGTTTCATTATCTTCCTTAGTAGTTAGGACATCATGACTTCAGAATTACTTGGGTAATCTTTATAATACAGCTTTGTTCCAAACCTCAAAGAAGCCATTGCACATTCTAGATCCATTATTATGGGAAATCTGTAATGAACTGATGCTTGGTATCACTCAGGAGAACCAAGCTACAGAAATACCAAGTGTCTTACTTGGATTTAACCAGCCAACCAGGGAGAAAATGAACTGGATATCCAGAAGATAAACAGTGTGAACCTTCTGGTAGGATACATGGGCTCACTCATCCATGTAAGACATGCAGTACTATCCCTGTCCTCAACAAGTAACTTTTAGCTGCAGTGTGGTCAGCCTACAATCTCTTGCCAAAGCATAATCACTGAGGACAGAAAGAGTAGCCTGGAGTGAGAACCTTATTCAAGTTTTCAAAAGGCCCAGACTGTCCCCTGAAAACCTACCACCACCTGACAAGTCTGGTTCTGTGGAAGCCTTTGTGCTGACTCATTAGGGGAGTGAACCAAACTCTCTGTGCACTAGATGAAGCTGCATATGTTGTCTAGGCTTTCCTCTGATCAAAGGAGGAAGGTATGAAAAATTCCTATAAAGTGTAAGGTGATGGTGTCAGTATTTACTCTAATAAACTATAATTATCACAATGTCAAGTTTTGTACCTCTGTTTTTGTGTTTTGTGTCATTTTCATGTCTCTAAGGCCTAGTTCCAGTCTACAGAATTTGAAATAGGCTCAGAAATTAAGGGACTAATCTAAGACAGAGAAGCAGGCCCAGAGCTCAGGGGAGGCCAGTTCTTGATCCCAGGATCCCCTCAGCTGCTCAGTAGAGAGGGGATATGGTGCCTCCAAGTTCCTACTCTCACCTCCCATTTCTGCTGTCCAAAGCAAACTATTCTCTCTCAGAGCAGTTGGCAGCTGACTCATTTCTTTAAAAATTCTTTGAATGAATTTCTTCTAACTCCTTAAGATAAAAAATGACATCATTTATTTTAAAAAGGGGATGAAAGTGAGCATGGGCTTCTCACATTTTAAATGCTTAAATAAAGTATAGAGGTTAAATACCACTAATTAAGTAAGAGGTCCTAAGTGTGTTATTGTTTAAAATGTCTTGAAAGAGGAATAGATTTTAAGTCTGGCATTTTTCATTGTACTAGTAAGAGCTCCTTCCAAATTACATTTTATTAAACTCCAAAATTTGCTCAAAAGCTCTATGGGTGTTATCCTAATGCTTGTGAGAACAAAAGCAAGTATCTCGTGTTTGTCAGTTGTTCTGGATTCTTCCTATGTTCACACCAAGAACAGAAGCTGGGAGAATCCAATCTAGGGACAACCTGGTAGTGTGGGCTATTTTTACACGAATAAAATGGGTGGCTTCTAATGGTACCTGTACTAGAATAATCACTTCTTTACTTGGACTGGTGCCCCATTGCTAACAAAGGCATTCATTAGCAGGGCCTCAGTCTCTCCTGCCCTCCAGCAGTATGTCATGACCCTGCTCACCCCAGGTTGACCCTTCACCTTCCCTAGGCTAGAAGCATCAAGGGGAAAATACATTTATTTCATCATGGTGGTTAGTTTCCCACCACAATGACAGCTTCTTCTAGGGGCTGCATTCCCAGCCACTCAATAGAACTTCATTGTGACCACAAGGCCACCTTCTCTTAGGGGGCCTTGTGCCCCAGGTTGAATTTTCTTTTCCTTAAGTTTATATTCTGGAAAATCCTCAGAATTTAGCACTAGATTGATAGTGGGCAAAACAGTGGTCATGGTGAAATGAATTTTTCCAACAGAGTGGTCAATATCAGTGCTTGGAAGGAAGGGCTGGTGGGAGGCAGGGTAGAGACTGAAGGGGGAGGATAGAACTGAAGAAACTTCTTCCAGGACTCAAAAGATAGCTTGCTCTTGAGCAGTGGGTCTCCAAATTGGGTCTGGGTGGGGGCTTATTAAGAAATTCAGTAAGCCTGCAGCAGAGCCTATAAATTTGCATCTCTGTCACTTTCCCTAGTGATGATGCTGCCACTGGCCTGGGAGCCACACTCAGAGATCCAGTGTTTTAGTTTAATGCTTTCAGCTAATACACTGCATAGCGAGAACTTCAATGTTACCATTTGACTGCTTAAAGTTGCACTTGCCAGTACAAGGAATAAGGAAAAAGTTTCGGTAACCACATCCCAAGTATTCCTCCTGGTCTCACACAAGGTTGCCCCACTGGTTACTGCATCATCATCCTCTTCCCTGTCTGTCTCCTTCTCTTGGCCCCACACTCCAGAATCAAACTTGTTAAATTTTACTGCAGATCTGTTCCCTAAATCTGGCCCTTGGGTATATTTCTATTGTATCCACTACTTCAATTCAGGCTATCTACCTGGACTATTCAGAAGGCACTTGAATCCCATTCTCAGGCCTTCTCCTATTACTCCCTTTCCCCTCCTGCCCACCTCACTGTAATGGTTTTCTGAAATACACATGACACCTTTGTTGCTTTAAGAGCTTTCATCACTATTATAGCTTGTTGGGAACTGCTCCGTCTGGTTTCAGGAGTTGTAACCACCCGCCATGGCTAAGGCTGAGTGAGCAACCTCCAGACTGTGAGCCACTGAGGAAACAAAGCTTATCTACCTGGCAAGAGTGCTGCCTCTGCCATCTCTAGCCCCCAACACTTGGTCAGTTAGTCAGAGTCTATGGCTAAGACCTCTCAGAGGTGGGGCAACCCAGCCAGACATGATCATGTGGGAGGCCATCTAGAAAGGACTTGGGGGCTGCAGTAAAGTGAGGGCAAAAATCCTTCACCACCACCACCACCCCCGGGTATTTTGACATAGCCCAAGTCCCCTTTCCATCTGGGAGAAGCTCTGGGAGAAGCACTTCCTTGCTCTAAACCACTTAAACCTGAATCTTGACAGGGAGTGGGTGCAGCCCTCTGCTGGCTAGAGCAGGTTCCAAGGTAATCGGGCATAAGAAAGAATTAGTCAAATCCTGTGAAGCCTGCTTTGTTAAGAGTGCTCCCATTCATATGATAAGGGTCTGGGCAGGAAATGAGTGTCTCTCCTAAATTTTTTTCAGCCTCCTTATCTGACAGACGCTGACTCATATTAAGCCCTCAGAGTTCTTTGATATGTAATCTGTTGTTTGATCCTTGTCCCCTGACATTGATTGATAAGCTTTACCTGTATCCCAGTGTGTTACAGACCTAATAAAAAGCCATTGAGGAAGAGGCTCTGGGCCTTTCTCCCTTGAGAGATTAGCCACCTCTCCTCCCCAAGCAGATCATGTCTTGGTAGCATTATGTTCATCCATGGTGGACGAGGGGGTCCTGAGGGCTGAGCCCCCCCACAATGGCTGAAGGGAAAAAGCCCACAGTCCAGCATGTGCCCTATAAGGGCTTCTTGGTCTGTAGCTCCCCATGGCATAGCAATAGCAAAACCCTTATCTGTCCTGAGAAAAGCCCCTTGTTCAGGGTCCTTTTGGTTGCAAGTATAATAGCCCTCCTTTCTCCCTCTTTATTTGTAGTTTTCAGTATACTTATTCAACTGTGGTCCAAGATATTAAATGGAAAATTCCAGAAATAAACCTCATAAGTTTTAAATAGTGCACCATGCTGAGCAGTGTGATGAAATCTCACATCACTTTGCTCTACCCCTTCATCTACTGTTTCCACACTGTAGATGTTCCCCACCATGGAAATTTAGAAGCCTGATCAACTGTCATGGTGTCTCTATGCTTGTGTTCAAGTTACCCTTATTTTATTTAATAATGGTGCCAAAGCCATTCACATAACTTTTATTACACAATATTGTTATAATTGTTCTATTTTATCATTAGCTGTTGTTAATATCCTACTGTGCCTAATTTATAAATTAAACTTTATTATAGGTATATAAGTATAGGAAAAAACATAGAATATGTAAGGTTTAATACTACTCCAGATATCGTGCATCCACTGGGTGTCTTGAAATTTAGTCCTCATGAATAAGAGGGGAGTACTGAACTCTTGCTTCTCCCTCTAGAAAATGTGCATTCACCCATCAGAGTCTGAGTCAGTTGCTGTAGGATGAAAGGGTAGGGGCTCTGACACAGTGCCAGCTGAGAGGAGAGCTGGGTCTGACATCCCTTCTCAGCCAGGTGAGGAACTTGCTTTTCAGGCAGTACCCAGTCTAACCATCTAAAAGGAGGAAAGTACCAGGGTTGCCAGGTATTAAAATGTGGTAACCACATGGGTGGGCAGAATAAAGGTTGAGCAGTGTCCCAGGTCACAATGCCATTGGCTCAAAGGGATGATCCAGGGGCCTGTGCTGGTTACACTGAGAGAGGGAATGATTCTGACCTACTCCATCTCCTGGGCACAGCTCAGATCCTACTCATTCCAGCAGAAACAGGTGCCCTGACACTAGACCTGGATAATTTGAAATTTCTCAAAGGGGCTAATCCCACCCCACTTCCCTCCTCCCTCCCACTAAAGCCATGAACTTACAGCCTAAAATTTAGTTTAAGTTCAAGATAAAGTAGTTTATGTTGGAGATGAATAAGCAATGTCAAGGGAGGGGAGGGAAGACAGCAAGGAAAGCAGTCAATGAGGGCATATTGACAAGCCACTTATTCTGATGTTATCTAGAGCTTAACCCACAGGAAAAACCTAGGAAAAGCATATATTCCTCCATGCTTCCAAAGTCTCCCACCAGAGGGTGTTAAAGGGTGAATTATGTTCCCTCAAAATACATGGTGAATTCCTTACCTTTGGGACCCATGAATGTGTTACCTTCAATGGAAATGGGGTCTTTGCAAATATAATCAAGTTACAATGAAGTAATTAGGGTGGGCCCTTATCCAATATAACTGGTGTCCTTATAGAAAAATAAGAGAAACTGAAAGATGCACACACAGAATAAAAATGCCATATGAAGATGAAGACAGAGATGGGAGTGATATTGCCACAGGGCAAGGAGTGTCTGGGGCTGCAGAAAGCTGGGAGAAACAAATGATCCTCTGATGGGGCTTTGGAAAAAGTTTCCCACTGCACACACTTTGATTTCAGACTTCCAGCTTCCAGGACTTTGAGGGAATAAATTTCTGTTGCTTTATGTTTCTGTGTATGGTACTTTGCTATAGTAATTCCAAGAAACTAATGAAAGGGTGTACAGGCTTAACTATTCATCCACCTCTCATCTTTGTGCTCTCAAAGTTGAAGCTCAGTACATGTTTTATTGTTTTTATTTAGGAGGAACAAAATACCAGAGCTGTACTGTGAAACTCAGGGTCCTATAGTTGATCAGGCCCAGAGGCCTGGGGCAGGGGAGGTGGAGCAGATGTCCTGCTTGTTCCCAACTACTCGTTGGCACAGGCTGTATCCCATGAGAGAGAAGAAGTACTTTTCCTTGTGTGTGGTGCTGCTAGTATCATGCACTGCCTGGATACCTGGAAAGAACTTCTCTCTCTTATTCACCCTGGAAGCCAACTCCCTCTGTTCTGTCCTCCCTTGGTTAGGACAAGTAGCAGACACCCAGCTCTGCCTTAACAGTTTGTCCTTCCTGAAGATGGCAAGCCACCACTCGGGGTCAGCTGTCCCTGCCTCAGTGGAACCTGAACTATCCAAGGGGAAACAAATGAGGTTCCTGCATTGTGATAAAGGGCACCAGAGAAGGACTGATCTCCCAGCCTAACTGCACTGGAGTGGAAAAGTTTTCACTAAGATCTCAGTTTTTTTCATTTTTACAGTTTTCCATCCCATTCAAATCATAAAATTTTCTCTCTTATCTTTTAGGCATTCCAATTTGAAGTCCCACAATAAAATATCTCTTTCTAGAGAGTAAAACTCATCATCTCTCTTCCTCCTAATTTCTCAAAACTCATTTATGAAAGACACTTATAGTTTGCTGGTTTACTTGTACCTGAGTTGTATCTGGGAGTAGTTGTGTTCCTTCTACATTCTCACCCTTTCTTCTTTGTTTTCTTTCTTATTTCATAATTTCTTAGTTTATTTCTTATTTTGATCTTAGATGAACATTTGCACAACCATCAGTGCTTGTGTTATGGAACTCAAGGGGTTCACCACTTGGGGTGCTTTATTCAAAACTGAGACATGAGTGTCACAAGATAGTTTTTGAAGGGAGGCTTAGCCATTACTTATATACACTCTTTTTTCAATTACACATGGACTTCAGTTGGCACACTTACTGGGTCGGGTTCCTGTCAAGCTCAATTTGTTTACAGCTGATGTGAAAAATTCTGTGCCATATTTTAACATTTAGCAAGAGTAGATTTAGTAAGAATGGCCCAGACCCTGAGACTCTTGTCCGATCTAACACTGTAACACTCACAAGACTTCTATCAGAGAAGCATTATTGTGTAATTATAAAGCACCTGGTCAGGGTCCCTGTATGGAAAAAGCACACACGCACGCGCGCGCACACACACACACACACCTCTACTGTGATCTGACAATGATCATCTTCCCATCCTATGCTCCCTCTTCTTCACCTGAGAATGGGGATAAAAACTGTTCCCATCTTGTTCTGAGGATTGAATGAATGTCAGAGTGTCAGGAATTCAGAGCAGCATGTGGCTACAGTACCATTAATAAATAACATCTGTAAGGGTTAAATAAATAATTAGTCATAGCCAGCATTACACATACATTCACTCACATGTAAATATGGCAGGTGAGTGGTGGAGCACTAGGGAGGTACAAACACTACATAAATTTTTGAACATTCATACACAACATTACCTATTTTTCATTTTATCTTTGTCTTGTATTTTATTCCTGTCTCGATAAATGTTTGTTAAAAATTAACCCAGTAAATTTTAAAGAGTTTAATGACTTTATTTAGCAATCCATGAGTTGGGCAGCTTTCTAATGGATAGAAATGGGCTCCAAGGAGCTGTACAAAATGAGTAATTTTATAGGCAGAAGGAGTGGAAACAATGGGGTCATACTAGGTGAAAAGGCTATTTGGTTATTTATTGCAAGGTCATTTTCCTTTAGGGGACAGCTGAGGTCCAACAAGCCTAACTAGGGCTGATCAGGCAATTCCTGATTGACTAGTTTAAGACTCCATTCTGGGAGAGCCTAAACTGTAACTAAGTTAAGTCTTAGTTTGGTGATGTGGTGCTTAGCATAAGAGATTCCATTGTGGGCCTGTTGTCTTGTTTTTAACAAGTTCATAAACTTATATGACTAAATCAGAACCATTTGAAGGGCATTGGAGATACCCCTCCTTGCAGGAACCTCCTGTCCAACAAGGGTTGGGGGGGACTGATCAAGGCCCAGTCAGGATCCTAGGGGCTGATGTCAGGTACTAATAAATTTTATTGCTCCATTGCTCACCTATTAGCTCTGGAACATTGAAGAAGTTATTTCACTTTTCTCTTCCTTTAGTATTCTCAGCTTTAAAATGGGGTTCCTAATGGTTCATATCTGTGAAAATGAAGTAAGAAATTTTGAACTAGAAAACAACACATTTTTTGCTTCTGGACCTAAGTATCATCAGATACAGCAGGATCTGTGCAGTCATGAAACATCACTGCCCCTTGTCTCAATCACCTGACTGACTCCACATGTCAGACTGCTCCTGCTCCCTTCACACCCCTGCCTCTTCCAAGCTATGCCCTGTACCTCTCTACTCTCCCTCCCACCATGAGGGCGGAGCTGTGCCTGGGATCTGGCAGAACAGGCACTGGAGAAGATCTTTGCACACAGCAATCAGACACACTTGGAAGCCCTGCATTCTCCAACCTCTCCCCAGCAGTTTCTGCCCTTCTTCCTGGAAGAGACACGCGGAGGGATTCAGCCAGGGAGAAGAGGCTTCTCCCTACCAGGAGCACACACCTACATGTCCTATCATTTCTCCTGCAAGCAGTTTAATAAGTCTTTCCCCAGAAGAATTATTCTGATAGCACATAGATACAAATAATACTTGTTTTAAATCCCGTGTTAATTCACCTTTGTTTCAGGGACTCCCTAAGACATAGATTTGAGTCCATATCCTGTTTGGTTAGTGCTATCAACTGAATGTTTGGAAGTATTTGGTCATGAGAGTGGAGCCCTAATGAATGGAATTTCATCCCCTTATAAAAAAGGCCCACTAGCCTCCCTCAACTCTTCCACCAAATGACAAGGTAGTGAAAACATGAATCAGCAAGCAGGTCCTCCGCAGTCACCAAATCTGAATTCCCTAGCCTCCAAACTATAAGAAATATGTCTCTATTGCTCATAAGGCCCCCAGTCTATGGTAATTTGTTTTAGCAGCTTGAATAAACTGAAGCACTTAGCTCCTTCCTCATCAGGGCTGTGGAAGCGATGCTGGCTGGCTTCTGGAATGTGTTTCTGGATATGGTCATAACAGCATGTTCTTGGGGAAGAGGGAAGAGCATGAAAGGACACACCAGAACAAAGGTGCACAGGGCTAGCCTTTTACACAGCCTCACTTTGTGGAGAATGACCTTATGGGGTAGATGAATATGGCCTAGGATGGCCACACTTGTAGACTAAGTGTGGGACTTCTCTACTCTCCACGCCAGTGTCTGGAAGTCTATTGTCCCAGGCAGTCCCCTTCTGGACCAGTGCTACCCCTGTGACCAGCCTTGTTGACAGCTGCCTTCCTCACTCCTTGAAACAGTTACAACCTCTACTAGCTACTTCCTGTGTTAGGAAAGAGCCAGGAATCTTCTTAAGATGCCCATTTTCTTTTCTTGAAATAATTATAACAATAATATGCAGAGATCCATACAATTCTACTAACCCTAGATACCTGGGATGAGGAGCCCTCATTTTGTCTTCAAGAACTACCTTCAAAAGGGAGTGCAGTCACTTTGCAAGTCTAGCTTAAATAAAAGGATAGTCTAATAAAACCAATAATAATATGATAATAATAGTAATAATAATAGCCATGCTTGTTTCCCATGTATTAGGCCCCTCCTCTGAGCCTCCTGTGCATACACTAATCCGTTTAGGTCTCACATCTTTTATGGGTATTCATTGTTTCTTCCACAGAAGACATTAGTTTATAGAATTTGTACAATTCACTTCCTCACTCACTTGTGTCTCTACTCAACAGTCATCTTATCAGAATGTGGTCCTTTTCTACCTTTCTAAAATAGCTCTCCTCTTCCCACAATTCCCAAGATTATTTTCTTTTATCCTCACCTGGCCTATCGCACTTTAGTGATTTACTTAGTATTTCTCCCATTATTATTTTGTCTCCAAGATGTAAGCTTCACCTGTGTGGTCACATCCTACCATAGCACCTAGACCAGCATGGTCACATGGGGTATGCTCAGTGAATAGTTATTGGGTGAATAGATCCCCATATTACAGGTGAGAAAACTGAGGCACAGGGATGTCACTTAACTTGCAAAGGGCCACACAGCAGAAGTAGGATATGAATGTTGGCAGGTGTCCAAAGCTCACACTCTTAACCATGTATTGATATCAGTCCTCATGGGCTCTTGGCTTGTGGTAACAGTCACTGAGTAGAGATCTGATTGGATTTCTGTGCCAACTGAAGTATTTTCATGCCCCACTTCACATCCTCTCAGCCCCAATTCCCCTCCATAGAAGCCCCAGGAAGCTGCAATGAGTGTTTCATGTGTGCTGACCATTCCTGTATATATCCTTGTGTGTCTTTGCTTCTCCACCTGAAGGTTCTTTCATGCACAGTGGAACCCCTGGGTGCATGTACAAACCTGGATTTTATGCCTCAAAGGACAACCTTCAGTTGATGAGAAATAGTACTTGGATACATTGATGCCAGTTTGCTCAACTTTTGGCGACAATTCTGAGGAGCATTCTACACAGTCCTCAGCATCCCCCAGCAGGATTGAGCACCACCTGCCCAAAGCAGTAGTAGGTTACCCACAATGCCTTTCCTTTCTTACCTTCCCCATCCTTCACTTAAGCTCCCTGAAATCCCCTCCCCATAAGCCATCTGCACACATACATCCTGTCTTCTGCTTTTGGGGAATTTCCAAATGAAGGCATTTATTCATATAAAACAAAATTTGTTTATATTAGACTATTCATGTCTATTTATTCCAAAGAAGGTTTGCGTTAAAATAATCAATTACAATCATGAGCAACTTAACAATGGTGATACATTCTGAGAAATGCAACATGAGGCATTCCATCATTTTGCAAACATCCTATAGTACACTAATACCCACCTGGTTGATACAGCCTACTAGACACTTAGGCTGTATGGGATAGGCTATCACTCCTAGATTGAATGCCTCTATAACATGTTACTGTATAAAGCAACATGAGATTAAATCAAGCACAAGAGAAATGATGTAATTAAGAAACCCAGTAAACACAAGATGTATGATGCTTCTGCTGGTATAGCATGGCAAATTACTTTACAGCAAATTTTATTTTTTATAAGTAGAAATTGTACACTCTAAAGTAATGATAAAAAGTATATTATAGTAAGTACATAAACTAGTAAATTCTCATATATTATCAGTATCAAGTACTATATGCTGTACATAATTATATATGCTATGCTTTTTATATGACTGGCAGTACCTTAGGTTTGTTTACACCAGTATTATCGCAAATATGATTATCACAAATATGCAATGCATTTTGGTCTGATATTACAACAGCTCAGTTATCACTAGGTAATAGGAATTTTTCATTTCTATTGTAGTGTTATAGAACCACCATCATATGTATGGTCCATCATTATGGGCCATTATGTGGTGTATGACTTATACATTGTGATATATACAGGATGTTTCGAGTTCCCATTTCCATGGTTTTCCATTACATTTAGTATCAGTGAGCTAGAATATTTCTTTTTGTTTTTTAGACATGATCTGATTTAGTGGTGTTTGATCAAGATTGTGCCTCATGCCCCTTTGGGAACCTATTGAAAACGAACCCTGAAAACCTCACACACACACAACATTGTCTGCAATTTCAGGGTGTTCTCAGAAAAACAATATTAAGCCCACAGATGTACCTTTGTTCAAGTTCCCTAAGTTCCAGCTGCTTATGTCACAGGTGAATAAGCTGAGACCAGATTGGAGAGGAAACCCGTGCACACTGCTCAGTGGGTGAGCTGCATGAAGAAGTTGCACCACTCTCAATATAGGCATCCTTCCACCACACTCCACCACAACCTGCATTCTTATCTGTGTGATCTTAAAATACAGTCAGGAACATGTATAAAGGACATAGGGAAAAAGCCAATTGTGGTAGGACCAAGGGTGGGAAGTGGGGATGGCTGGGGTGGTGGGGAGTGGTGGGTGGAAAATGGAGACAAATGTACTTGAACAGCAATAAAAAAATGTGAAAAAATATAATCAATTATAAAACCATAAGGCAATATTACCATCATCAATATAAGTTTAATATATTTTATTGGTTATAAGAGAAAAAATATTTTCCAGCTCAGCTCTCCTATTCAATGTTCATTTGCAGCTCCTAAGTGGGATTTTGTGTCTTAGCAATTTTATCTGAAGGGCTCCATTATCTTATTATTAGAGTTACACCCACATTAACTCACCCTCCTCTGCCAATTAATCTGACAGGACCTGTTCTTTACCAAGCCTTGCTCAATTATCCAGCTCTCAGCTTTATTCAAATATATTTTCAGGGTGTTTTTCTTTCCACTTTCTGTCTGATCTTCACATTTTCTACTCTCTTGGTGCTATACTTTTTATTTCAAAATAAGTTATTCTGTTATTTATAAACCAACCTCCTGGCATCTGTCCAGTTTCCAGAATATTTTTCCTTTGCAGTGGTAAAGGTTTAGATGCAGATATCAAGAAGCCTCAGTTAAAAAAAAAATCCCCCCTTTATCCCCTCCTTCTTGTTATATGGATTAAAGAAGGCAAGTGGGAATAGCTGGTGTAGGGTGGAGTGGTGGGGGTAAAATGCAGACAACTGTACTTGAACAAGAATAAAATTTAAAAAATGTAATCTCTGTCTGAGAATATTTTTATTTAAATGAATTTACTCTCTAAGCATTCAAATTAGGCCTCATATTCCATTAATTTATTTTCTAAATTCAAGAAGTTTTTAAAAAGCAAATCACTAATTGCATCATTTGTTTAATGATATCCTTATTATTTGTGTTTATTTTTCTTGTGTTGTCTTCTTTTCCTGCTGACATATGTGAAGATTGATTTTTTTTTGAGAGATGGTACATGACATGTGATGATTAAACATTTCACAGAAAAACCTGATGAAGATGTGAGGATGGTTACATTGTGGTGTTGATTAATTATAGGGGACCATTCTATATGGCGTGGGAATGTAGCACAGCTCCCACTCAGAAAAGACAGTGGGGAGTGAGGTCCAGCACACAAGACTCGTACGCATGGATAGGTTCTCCCATGAGGAATCAGGCCTGCATTGTACCTAGGCTGCTTTGAGGCTTGCTTTTGCTAAAACTCTCTCACCCTGGATTGAGTCAGCAAATGTTTACCACATATCTTTAAAGTAACTTTCTAAAACCTATGCTAAACCTTCCAAGGATGAATGTAACCAGTTCAACCACTTTTCCCTTTGTATTTGCAAATATCCTTCTTCTGTGATGTAATTAGCAACATCCTCTCCTTTTTTTTCTGTAAAAGATACCACCTAAAGTGAACCTGTGCACAGTAAATGAGGACCAACCTCGATGTAATGTGCCCAAAAAAGCAATAAAAGCTTGTCCAGGTAAAGGTTGAGGCCCTCCCTCTCTCTCACTCAAGAGACTGGCCATACCATCCTTTTTCTCCACAGGACTTCTACAGTCTGTGTGAATTTGTTCATTGCAGCCACAAAACACAGACTCTGCCAGCCAGGGTCTGCATCAATTAATAACTGAATTCACACCCATAGGAAAGTTGGGGCAAGGGAAAGCAATGTTTTCCAAAAGTGAGGTGGGAAAAAGAGCAGAAGGTTAGGAATAGAAATGATCTTTCTGTGGATCAGAACATTTAATGGCGAGCTTCTTATCTGGCATAAAGTTGTTGACTGTGTAACTCTGGTCCAAAGAGGTAGATTATAGTGTCATTACATGTTGGAGTTGCAGTCCTGAATTCTTGTAGCCATTTAGGAGTCATCTGCAAGGTGGCTTTTGACATTTAATGTGTCAGAGCAATGTCAGGGTGAACCAGTGATACCAGAGACAGTGGTGGTGGTGGTATCGGCTGATAATCAGAGAAGGAAAGAGTCCCCCATCCTCCAAAACCATAGGAAATAAGGCAAGGGTGGGTGGACTATGGATCAGATTTAAAGTACATGATTTGGAAGTTGGTGGATTTAATATCTGACTGCCTCAACTCCTTAATGAATTCAGATTCAGGGTTTAAAACTGAGAATGGATTGAACATGTTTTATTAGAGGACTAGGAGCAAAAAGATAAATATTTAGAAATAAAGGAGGGATATAATAAGGAAAGATGAATCAGTGGACAGATAACTTTAGATGCCCCACTGAATTTGGGGGTGATTTTATGGTTCTAATCTACATGGTTGTGAGATTTTCTCCAAAATTAGTGGCTCTAGCTAACTCAAGGTATAGATTTTCATGGAATAGAAGAAAAATTGTACTAGAAAATCAAAAGTGTTTGTGACGTATGCATTTAAATTATCAACCTTGTGATGCAACCTAGGTAACATAGGAAGAGTCCAGGGACATTTTCAG
This sequence comes from Carollia perspicillata, assembly GCA_004027735.1. Lineage (NCBI taxonomy): Eukaryota > Metazoa > Chordata > Mammalia > Chiroptera > Phyllostomidae > Carollia > Carollia perspicillata. The sequence continues at coordinate 17,668 of PVKM010005981.1, read as the reverse complement.
GAAGGGAAATCCAAAATATAAGGTGACCAGAGACCTCAATGAGAGAACAAACATACAAAAAATTGAGGAGAAAAAGTCAAGAGATGGTTCATTAAAGAGTGGTACATTGGATTCATAATTTCAGAAGTAGAATCATCCTGAGTGAGAACACGTTATGTTTCTATTTATGTTACTTAGAGTAAATATTTGGTTGGTTAAAAAAAAATTTAGTCTTTTCCATAAAATAAGGAACATGTTTTTCATTTCCACCAGTAACTTTATTGATTTGAATATTTTGAGTATATCAGCTCTCTCCCACTATTGGCTTCTAGTGGGCAGAAGTCAGGGGTGCTGCTAAACATCTTCCAATGAATAAGACAGCCCCACAACAAATAATTATTTGGCCAATATGTGAGTAGTACCAAGAAACTTTGCAAACTGCTTTTGACATATTTGATCAGTCACAGCACCTTCTCCATATGCTGCACAAATCTTTTTGTGGGTTTTTTTTGGTATTTCAGTTGTGTGTTTACCTTTCTTAAAATAATAAAACATAATACACCAAAAATTTCACGTATTTTTTAGCTTCAATATTAAAATGGCTGCACAAAAATTCACCAATTTTGATGTTTCTTTTATTCATAATGATATGACAGCTGACACAATACAATCTAACAAAATTGTTCTGAATAAATTTAAAGACAACTAAGCACCACTAGAGCCATTATAAGGGGAAAAAAAACTAAACTTTTTGGCCAACCCAATACATTTAGCTTCTTTCCTTCAGAGAATGGTATTCCAAATTGGTTTATAGGGTTGGTTTTTTGAGGACTTTTTTGGTATTCTAAAAAATTTCTTCCTAAATTGTCTAATATCTATTTGGAGAAGTACTAGCAATCCAAGTTTTAGAATTCCAATGTGCAGAAGATAATAACGACAAGAAGTAGGAGCAAGAAAAGAAGGAGGAGAAGAAAAACAGTTTGGATGAAATTATTTCTCTCTCTGAATATAATTGTGAAATGGTCACATCCTGCTGAACAAGGAAAAGATGGAAATATGTAAGGTACCTTATATTGCCTCACACCCCAGCCACCACGACAGCAAGCAACCTGGATTGTCTGATTTATATTCATCAGGAACAAAAACCAAAACCAAAACCAAAAGCCTGGGAACTCAGCCCTTCCCCAGTGCCCACCTTCCATCTATAAAGGGTATTGAGTGTATGCTGACAAAAGGAGCAGGCCTGGCTGTCTCCTGTCCCTTTTTATGTGCTGACTTGAAGCCTGGAGTTGACTCCTAGATTGTGCTAAAGGTTGTCATGATCTTGCTCAATGTCACCTTGGGAATGTAGCTGTTGTAAGCTTTGTTCTGTTTCTCATCCACATGGGGAAGACTCACCATGTGGTGTCAGACTTTACCATATCTCATTTGGTTTCAATCTCTTTTCCTCCATTTCTCCATATTCCTTGAGAATTTGTACAGGTTTTCTGGCCCCTATCATTAGACATTCTAAGTTAACCTACACCCAACTGTTGAAGAAAAACTTGCCCCTCTTTTCAAACTACAGCCAGATTCTAAAACCAAGGCTGAGCTCCTGGATGTGATGTTTCTCCCCCGAGAATAAATTCATTCCACACACAGGTACAATCCTCGGTGGCCTTAATTCTTAAACCTAGCTATTGACCCCAAGGTTTGCAGTCATCCTGGAAACAACTCTATTTCAGGGCAAAATTATAAACTAGATATATTGCTATGAAACTTACTGAAAATCAAAGTTCAGGAGATTACAAGATAGCTTCAGAGTAGGTGGAAGCTACTCCAAATCAGATTTAGTGCTGAATTATAGAAAGTTAACTTGAATAACCAACTGAAGTCTAGCTGAACTAAAATTCAGTAACCAAGGATTTACAGAAGTACCCACATAGATACTCGTAAGAATGTTGGAGATATGGAAAGAACTATCCTTGTATTCATGTGTGGCAGCAGCTGAGAAGCCAAAAAGATATTGTACTGCAAAACTCCCTCCCCGTGAAATGTGGGGTCTCAACTTCATACAGGAATCCCCAACACAGAGCAAAAGATACAGGAAAAGAAGCCCACATGGTATCTTTCGGTGAAAATCAGTGGGAACCCAGTCACCTGAGAGATCCAGGTGACACTTTACTAGGGACAAGAACTCCTATAGCTATAGCATTAGCCTGGGGAGTGCACTGTCTGATATCTGACTGATGGCAAGGCCGTGCTGCCATAATCTATTCCTGTGGAGGGTTCTGCTGGCAATCGTTAGCAGTGACTTTAAGGAGCCCACTTTTTCTGCTGAGACTCAGACAATGACTAAACCATGTAGTTTGGTAAAGAGGGCTGGTCTCCGATGTTGGAAAAACCACTCTGCCTGGTTTCAGGAGTTGTAACAACCCCTTTGGCTAAGGCTGAGTGAGCAACTTTCAGACTGTGAGCCACTGAGGAAACAAAGCTTATCTCCCTGGAAAGAGCGTTGCTTCTGCCATCTCTAGCCCCAAATGCTTGGTTGGTTAGTCAGAGTCTATGGGTATGACCCTCAGAGGAGGGGCAACCCATGCCAGACACTATCACTTGTGGGTGGCCATCAAGAAAGAACTCACTGGGGGCTGCAGCAAAGTGAGGGCAAAGGACCCTCAAACCCCCCAGCTATTTTGACATAGCCCGAATCCCCTTTCCATCTGGGAGAAGCTCTGAGAGAAGTGCTTCCTGGCTCTAATTCACTTAAGCCTGAATCTTGACAGGGAGGGGGTGCAGCCCTCTGCTGGCTAGAGCGGGTTCCAGGATGATAGGGTATAAGAAAGAATTAGTCAAGTCCTCAGAAGCTTGCTTTGCTATGAGTGCTCTCATCCATATGATAAAGGTCCGGGCAGAAAATGACTATGTCTCCTAAAGTTTTTGCAACCCCCTTACCTGACAGACACTGACTCAGATTAAGCCCTCAGATTTCTTTGAAATGTTATCTATTGTTTGATCTTGCCACCTGACATTGATTGATGAGCTTTACCTGTATCCCTGTGTGTTACAAACCTAATAAAAAGCCATTGAGGAAGGGGTTCTGGGCCTTTCTCACTTGAGAGACTAGCCCCTTTCCTCCCCAAGCAAATCATGTCTTGGTAGCATTATGTTCATTCGTGGTAGACAGTGGGTGGGGTCTGCGGGCGGAGTCTCCGCACACTCTCACACCTCAAATGCGCAGATAGCACCTCTCAACCAACCTGTTGAATCACTTGGTTAGCCATGTCCTCCTGAGTTCAGTGGTACAGGGATACCATTGGGCCATACAGAACTGGGACTTTCAGTATGTGTCTTTCAGAGACCAGCTTTTGTCCAGGAACCAGATGAGCGAGTGATAAAGTCAGTGGCTACATTGTGGAGGCAGAGTATTTAATTTCTCCTGCAAGTTTAGCTCATGCTACCCTGGGAATGTGAAGAAATTCCCACTCCCTTCCTATAGGCAGGGGGCATCACCTCTGACAAGAGACTGCTTTGCTCAGCCCTGCTTGGATGTTTCATAAGAGAAAGGGAAAGCAGCTCAGAACTGGGACATTCAAAGTGTGAGACATTCAGAGGCAACTGTCTGGGACCAGGACAAATGCTTATCCCCCTCCTGAGGGCTGGCAACACATTATTAGAAGACTCTTTTGATATTTCTCTCTGAGCTGAATTTGCTCTTGCAGAGACAATAATGGGAAGCACCCATCCTGAACTTGCAGCAAGCCCATCAAGGAGGGACTAGGTTTGAAGACTCTGGCAGAAACTGAGTAGTTAGGTTTCTAAGCAGTACCACTTGCCTCTTATTAAGTGTGATCCCCAAGTAGATGACTCACTTGGAGATATAGCTCAGGTAACCTCAGTCCTCTTATAAATCTGTCTCTAGCTCTAAGATGAGGGAAGCCAATCCTTGTACACAGATTGTCCTTCCCATGCACATTCAGTCCTAGTGGAAACACACACACACACACACACACACACACACACACACACACACACACAAAGTGAACAGTGTGTTGCTTAAGACAGGTAGTCCAAGGCTGGTTACACACAATGTCTGACATTGACCTGTACCTGAACCCACCCAAGTGGTCCAGAACTAACAAGACCAGTGGTGGTTTTCAGACTATGCCAGAGCTCAACCCAAGTAGCCATACAAGTGGTACACCCAAGCAGGGATTCCACCAGACACCAAATCCTGATGGGAATAACTCTCCATTGGCAGAAGCCCCTACATAGCATCTCATACACAGCGACAAAGATTTACCCTTATAGTCAGCTAGCTAGAGTTTAAAACAATGGATATAAGGATGACAAAGGACTTTAAGGGAATAATGCATGATCTCAGTAAGAACTTAAACAAAGAGATAATACTCACTTAAAAAGACATAAAAAGCATTAAAGAACAGTCAGAAATAAAAATACAATGGCAGAAATAAAAAAAAATGCACTAGAAGAAATCAACAGCAGCTTAGATGAAGCAGAGGATCAAATAAGTGATGTAGAGGAAAAGATAAGAGACCACACCCAAGCAGAGCATTGAAAAGAAAAGAGGATGATAAAAATAAAGAGAGTCTAAGGGATCTTTGGGACAATATCAAGCATAATATTTGCATCATAGGGTGTGGGGGGTTCTGCCCACAGGCTCCCCCCATCCACCATGGATGAACATAATGCTACCAAGACATGATCTACTTGGGGAGAAAAGGGGCTAATCTCTCAAGGTGAAAAGGCCCAGAGCCTCTTCCTCAAAGGGTTTTTATTACGTTCATAACACACAGGGATATAGGTAAAGCTCATCAATCAATGCCAAGCAGGAAGGGTCAAACAATAGATCACAACAAACTCTGAGGGCCTATTTTGAGTCAGGGTCAGGTAGCTAAAGAGCCATAAAACTTTGAGGAACAAACTCACTTCTTGCTTGGATCTTTATTTAATTGAGAGCATTCTGAACAACAGCAGGTTTCACAGGATTTTACATATTCTTTCTTATGCTGATTATCCTGGAAACCATTCTAGCTAGCAGAGGGCTGCACCCCCTCCCTATCAAGATTCAGGCTTAAGTGAATTAGAGCCAGAAGCACTTCCCCCAGAGCTTCTCCCAGATGAAAAGGGGATTCGGGCTATGTCAAAATAGCTGGGGGGTTTGAGGGTCCTTCGCCCTCACTTTGCTGCAGCCCCCACTGAGTTCTTCCTAGATGGCCACCCACAAGTGATAGTGTCTGGCATGGGTTGCCCCCCCTCTGAGGGTCATACCCATAGACTCTGACTAACCAACCAAGCATTTGGGGCTAGAGATGACAGAAGCAGCACTCTTTCCAGGGAGATAAGCTTTGTTTCCTCAGTGGCTCAGTCTGAAGGTTGCTCACTCAGCCTTAGCCAAGGGGGTGGTTACAACTCCTGAAACCAGACAGAGCAGTTCCCAACAATAGGGGTACGAGAAGGAGATGGGAGTGACCAAGAAATATAGAACTTGTTTAAAGAAATAAGAACTGAAAACTTCCATATCTTGGTGAAGGAAAAGCCCACACAAGTTCAGAATGCAAAAAAAGTCCCAAGTCTAAGTCCCATACCAAGACACATCATCATTAATGTGGCAAAGGCTAAAGACAAAGATACAATCTTAAAGGTAGCAGGATAGGGAAACACTTATTTACCTACAAAGAAGTATCAATAGGCTGTCAGGTGATTTCTCAACAAAAATACTTCAGGCCAGACAGGATGAAAACTAAGGACCTGAAACCAGGACAACTCTATCCAACAAGGCTATCACTAAAAAACGAAGGTATAATTAAAAGCTTTTCAAACAACAGAAATAACAAAAATAGACTACAGTTATTTATTACTACTAAAGCAGTATTGTAAGAAATATTAAAGAAACTGCTTAAAGAAGAAGATAAATAGGTAGAGAAATAGTAGATGGTCAATAGATTTTAGGGGAGACCCCCCAAAATCTGGAATTACCTCCTTGATGTGGGGTCCCTTGTAGTAAAGACTTCCCCAACTAGATGAGTATTCTAGGAACTCATTTGTATCAGTGTACCCACTGCCATTGTTGTGAGAGGCTGAATTTGGCTCTAGTGAATTTTTTTTTTGAAGACTCTTTCAGTGCATTTGCCCATTTCATGATGGGTGATTTACAAGCACACCTGCCCATACTGCTGTGAGTGTTCAGGAGTTTTTTTTACCAAAATGTCATAACCCAAATGTCCCACTCTTCTTATTCATCTAATCTCACACTGGGTGACTTTATTTTTTGTTTCCTCAGATGAAAAAAGTCCTCAAAGGGAAACATTTTGCTGATGTGGAAGAGGTGAAACAGAAAATGGCAGAAACACGTAAATACATCAAAATCAATGAGTTCAACAACTTCTGAGTAGTGGAAAAAACATCATAAGTATATTGCATTAAATGGAGAGTACTTTGAAGGTGACTGAAGTTTAAACTTGTAAGAATAAATATACACTTTTTTATAAATAAATTTCATTTTTGGGTCACCCCTCATATCTACAGAGCAACATAGGTATAAAGAAAAAACAGTAATAAATTAATACATATCAATAATAACTTTAAATGTAAATGAATTAATTGCTCCAATCAAAAGACATAGGATAGCTGAATGGATTTAAAAACATGACCCCTATATTTGCTGTGTGCAAGAGACCCAACTCAGAAAAAAAGATGTACACAAACTCCATATGAAAGGATAGAGAAAATACTCCATGCAAACTGAAACAACAACAACAACAACAACAAAAAAAAAAACTCTGGGATAGCAAAATTTATGTCTGACAAAATAAACTTAAAACAAAGACCATAACAAGAGACAAAGAAGGTCATTACATACTACTAAATGGATCAATCCAGTACAGGATATAACCCTTGTAACCATATATAGACCCAACACAGGAACACTAAATATATGAAGAAAATCTTGGAGGACTTTAAGGGAGACATCAACAGCAATACAATCATAGTAGAGGATTTTAACACCTCACTATCATCAATGGATAAATATTTCATGTGTCCCCTACTGGAGACCTGGCCTGCAACCCAGGCATGTGCCCTGACTGGGAATCTAACTGGTGACCCTTTGCTTCACAGGCCCATGCTTAATCCACAGAGGTACACAAGCCAGGGGATTATCAATAGATAAATATTTCAGACAAAAATAACTGAGGAAGCAGAGACCCTAAAAGACACACTGGATCCAATGAATTTCATTGAAATTCACAGAACATGTCATCGCAGAGCTTCAGAATATACATTCTTTTCAAGTGCACACAGAAGATTCTCAAAGATAGACCACATGCCAGGATGCAAAATAAGTCTAACAAATTCAAAAAGAAAATACATATTAAATATCTTCTCTGACCCCAATGATATGGAACTAGAAATCAAATGCAACAACAGCAATGACTACAACAAAAACTGAAAAACATTCAAACACATGGAGGCTAAATAGAACACTATTAAACAATAAATGGGTTAACGATGGCATCAAGGAAGAAATAAAAAATTACTTGAAAATAAATGAAAATTAACAAATACCCCAAATCAATGGGACACAGCAAAAAACAGTCCTGAGAGAGAATTCCATAGCATTACAGGCCTGCTTCAAGAAACAAGAACAATCTTCCCTGGCTGGTGTAGCTCAGTGGATTGAGCATGGGCCTGTGAAGCAAAGGTCACCGGTTCGATTTCCAGTCAGGAGATACATGCTTAGGTTGCAGGCCAGGTCCCCAATAGGGGACACATGAGAAGCATTGATATTTTTCACCCACTCTTTCTCTGTCCCATCCCCTCTCTCTAAAAATAAATAAAATATTTAAAAATAGAAACAAGAAAAATCTCAAATAAACACTCTAATCCTATACCTAAAAGAACTTTAAAAAGAACAAGAAATAAGGGATCCAAGATGGTGGAGGAGTGAGTAGAACTTATACTAACCTCCTCCCAGGACCAAACTGGAATTACAAGTAAATTGTGGAGAAATCATCTGGAAAAAACAACTGAACAATAATGAGAGAAGCCTTATAACCATGGACAGATAAAATAAACAGCTTCAGCACAATGTGACTGGTAGGGAGTGAAGTGGAGATGTGAGAGAGCTGGCTGGGTGTCCACAGGCGGCAGCTGAAGTGCTGGAGGGATACTTAAGTAGCTAAAGGGATATTTAAGCAGCCATTTGGATACTCCTAAGAAATGTGGGGTCTAAACCCTAAGCTGGGATCCCAAGTCTAGATCACCAGAGCCCAGAAGTACACAGATAACATCCAGCTGAGAAAAATAGCAGGGTTGCTCTCTGCCAGAGATGGATTGCTGGAGATGCAAAGAGCTGTTTAAAGGGCCAATGCATATTTTTTCATTTGCAGCCACTTACCCTGGACTGTTGCAAAGAGGGAGAACAGAGTGGACTAGAGACACCTGAGGACTCATCCACCATACAGCAGCATCCATAGTGTTCAGACAGACCACTCCCCTCTGATTGGTAGCAGCCTGAGTGGAAGAAATAGCTCTGTCCCCAGGAAGAACTCTGTTCCACCTATGGTGCTTAAGCCTGAGTGCTGAGTTCAGAGTGATTACATTAACAAGTGAAGTAGTTAGCCACAGACTGTAGATACCTGGTACTCTTGAACAGGCTGCCTGAGGCCAAACAGGGTCACCATCTGACATCACCTGAGGCAGATCCTGAAAGAAAAAAAATGGTAAATACAAGATGCTACCAAGACAAAATTCACCATGGTCATCTCTATGATTTGCAATATATTCTCTCCAACATAGCTTTTTAACGTCCATTTCTTGTCCTTCAAGCTTGTGCATATTATGTCACTAGATTTTATATTATAGTTTTTTTCAGTTCACATATTTTGCTCCTCCCTTCCCTTAGCCTATTTTACATTATTCTTTCTTCTTATTATTTTTGTTTTAAATTTTGTTTTCTCTCTTGCTACAACTTGTTTCCACTCCACACTCTTATTATTTCTCCACTGCGCAGCCTATCAAAACCACTTCTTTGGTCAATGATCATCACACATTCTTTTTCCCACTCTTAAAATACCCATGTTCTCTCTCCACTTTTAGCAATTCCTGTTCATTGGTTGTGGATAGGGTACTTGTCGTTGCATTTCTTCAATTTTATCTCTTGATTTTCACTATTTATATTTCACATCTCAAATTTTACTGTTTCTCTCTATTACTCTTTTGTTATCTTGAATTTCAATTTGTCCCTGTGTTAGCCTTTTTTTCTCTTTTTTCTCTTTTATCCTGCCTTTCTTTTTCTTTTCTTTTTTTCCTTTTTCCTTTTTCTTCCCATCTCAAGCTTTAATTTTTCCCTGTCTTAGCCTGGCTTCCATTCCTCACTCTTAGTATTCCCTCTACCTCTATAATCTCAAAATTATTTCCCTTTACTGTAGACATCTCTTAAGCTTTTCCTTTTTCTCTCTTATTCCCATCCCACCTATATTATTTTTAGCTCACTTGTTAATAGTGTTGTGGTTCATCTGTCTCTCCAAATTGATTCGTATTTTTATTATTTATTTCTTTTTTCTCTTTTTCTTTCTCTCATTTTATTTTATTTTATGTTTAAACCTAATATTATAAACTTCCTTTCTCTACTTCATTCTGTCTTCTTCATCCCCTTTTTGATTTATGATGTGAATTTTGCTTATTCTTTGCATTGCTCTGATTCCCTACTTTTATTAGTGCTCCTCCCTCGACGCTATCAAAATAACTTATCTTTCAGTAGATCATCTCATATTTCCTTTCCTTTCTTATAATAATCTTAACCTCTTTAAACTTGTATTAATACTGGTTCATTTTCTGTTAGTAGTGGGATTGTGAGGGAAATATTTTTGCAGATGTGGGCTTGTTTCCTAGGTTTTGTGTTTTTGTTCTGGCAGCACCTGCACAACAGCACAGAAGACGTGGTGGGCAGAGTGATGCTCAGGAAACCAGCTGGAGGGCAGGACACACCAAAGAATGACTCAACAACAATCAAAACCCACATACAACCAGAGAGCTGATATAAAATTGGATAAAAAGGCTTCTGAAGAGCATCAAGTTCTGAAGATCAAGGAGACTGCACCACTAAATACACAGGTCTCCTGCCACAGAAGTTCACCCCACAAAAATAGGGAGTCAAAGCAAATCAATATAACAAAAAGAATCAAATGAGAAGAATCTCCCTCAAATCAGGAGACAAAGAAATATCCCAAAAATTCAAGGAAAGGAAAAATACTGACACAGAGTGCTAAATAAAACAGAGGCAAGTAAACTAACTGATATTGATTTAAAAACAATGGCTATTAGGAATATCAGTGAGCTCAGTGAGAATTACCAAAAAGCTACAGGGAAATTACAAGAAACTTACTGCAAATTACATCACCATGAAAAAAGACAAAGAAACTATCTATAAGAGCCAGAAACAAAAGAATACAATCTCTGAGTTGAAGGATATAGGTAAAGGAATCAAAAGCAAGCTAGATGAAACAGAGTATTGAATCAGTAAGCTGCAAGAGAAAGTTGAAAAAAATTCCCAGACAAAGCAAGAAAAAAAGACTTGAAAAGAATGAAGAGGGTTTCAGGGGAATGCAGGACAATATGAAGCATAATAATATGTGTATAATAGGAATGCAAGAAAGAGAAGAGGAGCAAGGAATAGAAAACCTGCTTCAAAAAGTAATGATGAAAAGCTTTCCTATTTTTGATGAGTGAAAAAGTCACACAAGTTCAGGAAGCATGGAGGGCCCTAAGCAAGATAAACTCAAAGAGACCCATTCCAAGGAACATGAACATTCAAAGGAAAAAATTCAAAGGCAAACAGCATCTTAAAGGCAGCGAAGAAGAAACAGAAAGTAACATAAAAGGGAGCTCCAATAAGACTAGCAGTTGACTTCTCAACAGAAACACTGCAAGCTAGAAGGAAATGGCAAGAAATATGCCAAGTAATGAAAAGCAAAGGCCTACAACCAAGAATACTCTACCCAGCAAGGCTCACGCTTAAAATGGTAGACAAAATAGGGAGTTTCCTAGATAAAATAGGCAAAAAGAATACATCTCCTCCAAACATGCACTGCAAGAATTTGCTAAAGGGACTGCCTTAAGAAAAGGAGTGAGAAAGAGAGGAACACAGGTACAAAAAGGAAAAACTGTACTGCATAAGTACCTATAATAATCGCCTTAAATGTAAATGTATTAAATGCTCCAATCAAAAGACATAAATTAGTTAAAAAGGTTATAAAACATGACCTGCATATATGCTGCACAGAAAAGACCCATTTCAGAACAAAAGACCTACACAGACTGAGAGTGAAAAATTGGGAAAAATATATCTCAAGCAAATGCACAAAAAAAATAAATAAATAAATAAAGAGTCAGGGAAGCAGTACTTACATCAGACAAAATAGACTTCTAAACAGAACCCACACAAAGAAACACAGAAGGACACTTTATAATACTCAAAGGAAGAATTATTCGAGAAGACGTAAACATTGTAGACATATACACACCCACATAGGAGCAGCCAAATATATATAAAAAAATCTTAGAGGACTTCAAGAAAGATATATAAAGCAACACACATATTGTAGGGGAATTTAACACACCACTGTCATTAATGGGTAGGTCTTCCAAATAAAATATATCAAACATATTATGGCACCTAATGACATAATAAACCAAATGGACTTTACTAATATATACAGAACCTTTCACCCCAAAGAAGCAAATTACACATTCATTTCAAATACATATGGAATATTTTCAAATAGAGGTCACATATTAAGACTAAACAAATTTTAAAAATTAAATCATATCAGGCATTTCCTCAGACCACAAGGGCTTGGAACTAGACCAATATCAAGAAAAAAACTAAAAAATATTTAAATTCAAAGAGACTGAATAGCATGCTATTAAACAATAATTGGGTTAATAATGAGATCAAGGAAGAAATCAAAAAGTTTCAGGAACAAATGAAAATGAACACACAATGAGAACCTGTGGGACACAGAAAAGGCAATCCTGAGAGGTGGGTGATAGCAATATAAGGTTACCTGGAAAAAATAAAAACATTCCAAATAAACAACCTAACTCTATATCTACAAGAACTAGAAGAACAACAACAAACAAAGCTCAGAATGAGCAGAAGGAAGGAAATAATCACGATCACAGCAGAATTAAAATGCATAGAGAGTAAAAGAACAATTCAAAAGATCAATATTCAGGAGTAGGTTCTTTGAAAAGATAAAAAATTGACAAGTCTTTAATCAGACTCATCAAGGAAAAAAGAGAGAGTATACAAATAAATAAAATTAGAAATTAAATAAAAGGGGACTTCTGGCCAAGATGGCAATGTAGGTACTTATACTTTGCCTCCTTGCACAACCAAAACAAGGACAACAACACATTTGAAAACAAAAATAAATGACAAGAACTGCCAGAAAATAAAACTATATGGAAATCAGACAACCAAGGAGTTAAAGAAGAAACATTCAACCAGAGTGGTAGGAGGGGCGGAGTGGGCAGCTGAGGTGTACTGGACTCACAGAAAAGCAGTGGCTGGAGGACAGAGGTGGACAAGATGGCAGGTGGCAGACTGGACAAAGCAACAGCTGGTGAAGTGGGCAGTCCCATATTTGTGTGTAGATAAACTGGGAACAACAACTAGGGAGTGAGACAGACTGTGGAACACAGGGTACCAGAGAAGGAATATAAAGTCTCAAAACCTCTGACTGAAAAAATCTGTGGGGTTTGAGACTGGGAGATAAAATCCCAGCCTCACAAGAGAGTTAGTTGGAGAGACTCACAGGGTCCTAGAAGGTTCAAAAAAACCAACCACCGGGGAATCAGCACCAGAAGGGTACATTTTGCATGTGGGTACTAAAGGAAGTGACTGAAAGCCAGACAAGAGTTGACCAAGCAGAACTGTTCCTGCTTGGACCACTCTCCCACATCCAGCACCACAATACAAAACTGTGGGTTGCCCCACCCAGGAATAACTAAGGCTCTGCCCCTTATTATGTAACAGGTGTGCTGAGACAAAAATATGTAGCTCAAAGGAGAGAACAGATCAAAGCTCCACAAAAAAAAAAAAATACAATTAAATGATGAAAAGACAGCCACCCTATCAGATGCAGAGTTCAAAACACTGGTAATCAGGATACTCACAGAAATGGTTGACCATGGCTGCAAAATAGAGGAAAAAGTGAAGGCTATGCAAAGTGAAATAAAGAAAAATACAGAATGTGGTAGGAGGAGGGAAGATGGTGATGGAGTAGAAGCGAGCGGATTTCACTTCCCCCGACACATAGGAGGAAAACCTGGCCAATCCACAGAGGAACAGAGCAGACAGCCAACAGTACCACAGTGTATCTGAAAATAAAAGTCCAAAAATTGTCACGGACACTGAAAAACCAGATGGTAAGAAGGATATTTCAGGATAGTAAGGTCCCAGGGACTGCTCAGGGATGGGGCGACTGTAGCCCCAGTCCTGGCATCCAGAACTGGTGCCAGGTCTGCCACAGACTTCTTCAAAGCAGAGGGACTGCCACAGAGTCCTGGAGAGTCAGCCAGGTCAACTGCTCCCTCCCTCCCCAAGCAGCACCAGGAGAGGTCTGGTTGCAGTGAGAGGAATAAGGAGGGACAGGCAAGATGCACAGGGGCTGTGAATACCTGCGGAGTCTGTGGTCACCAGCTCAGGAGAGCTGAAAGTCATACAGTGAAGTGCACTGACCCTGATAGTCATCAGTCTGGCTGAAGAATTGGGTTATATGGAGTGACAGGCTTGAGTAGGAGGAATTTATTAAAGAGTTGGACTGTTTGAGAAATCTTCTGTGACAGCCCCGAAGCCGACTCCCACCCAGCCGGGCAGAGACCCCGAGGTTACGTGGAAGGCACTGCATTCCCCCATAACACTGGGAAGGGTTTGTGCCCAAACCCGTGGGACTGAGGCAGCCTAGCTGAGCGGGTACCCTTGCACCCCAACCTACTATGATAGCGCCTAGGGAAAAAGCACTCTGAAGAAAACCCAGATTGCCCCACCTAAGATATTGGGGAAAGGAGCCCCACTAGCTCTTGGGAGAGTGCTTGCAAGACCAGCTGAGTAAACATTGGGAAGGGAGAAACACCACACCAATCACCCCTCAGCCTCCTGCAGCCACGAAGACCAGAAAAACCAGTTTAGCCAGTTTGAAACCAACAAGAGATGTGTTCTTTATTTTTAATGGTATTTTTAAGTAATTTTTATTACTGTTTTATCTTTTAATTTCTTTTTCTACTCTTCCCTTCTTTCTTAATTTAGGTCTTCATCCTTTCTTTCCAATTATATCTTTCTTCTCCCTTCTCCTGCCTTTCTTTTAATACCCACCAGTGAGAAGAAAAAAAAAAAAAAAAACATGAAACTTAGAAGTGTGAAAGGACCAGAAGTGCACTCAAAGAGGGGGCAGTGCAACAACTGACAAACTGAGACAAATTTTACTCTGCTATTGCACAGAAATGACAAGTTACTATATATTTGTATTATATTTTCATTATTCTTACATCTTTTATTTTAATAGTATTTTATATTCCTCTGCTTTCTGTATAGTCTTCTTTGCTTGGCAGGTTATATTGTATCATCTGATAGGTTTCCCCTTGTTCTCTCTTTCACAGTGTGTTGCTAATTTACTGTCCTACACGTAACTTGTGTCCCATCAGCACACCACTCAAAGTCCCATACCCACTATTTATGTTATTCAGATCACATAGATTCTGCAATATGAGTTTTGCTCTAATATTATTGAAAATAATTGCTATTCCACACCACTGTAAATACTTAACAGCACCCTTCCCATATTTTAACCCACATCACAGTCTCCTGAACTCTATCATTGTAGAGGTTAACTCTATTCTCTCACACACTACAACTATTCACTGTCCTTTACTCACACCTTACCCTAGAATCTGACCTCCCACAACCTCGCTGCTTTCCAGATCCAAATCACAACCCTTCCCTTCCCAACAACAGTCTTCTCCCCATCCTGTCTTAAAAGTGGTTAGTTGGGTTGAAGATCACGGTTAATACTATACATAGCCAAAACATCACCTATCTCTTACATACCAGCTACTACTGTAAATATAATAGAATACACTCCTGCAGTCTTAAACCACTTTGCCTTCCCCTCCAACTGATCACAAAAAAAAAGAGTAGGTGGAAGTGGTAAACACCAGGATTCCCGAAGGAGACTGCACCACTAAATCTCACAGGCATTCTACCAGAGCAGTTTACACCATAAACCCTGGGAGCAAGAAAAAAAACAATTAAGAAGCTGAAGCTAACAAGAAGAGTCTTGTTAGAAGAAGAAGAATACATAGAAACAATCCCCAAATGAAAGGAAAGGAGGAAGCCTAAGAAACAATACTAAATGAAGTGGAGGCAAGTCAGCTATCAGATATTCACTTCAAAGAACTGGTTATCAGGAAGTTCCATGAGCTCACAACACACTAACAGAAACTAAAGGGGAATGAACTCACTGTAAACCATACCAGCATGAAACAGGAAATAGAAAACATAAACAAGGGCCAAGAGTAAGTGAAGAATACAATTTCTGAACTGAAGAACACAGTGAAAGGAATCAAAAGCAGGATAAATGAAGCAGAAGATCAGACCAGCAAGTTGGATGAAAAGGACAAGAAATCACCCAGAAAGAGCAAGAAAAGGGAAAGAGGCTCAGAAAAATATGAAGAGGGATTAAGAAAAATACAAGACAATATGAAATGTAATAATATCCATATAATAGGGATACCAAAAAGAGAAGAAGAAGAGCAAGGGATAGAAAACCTGTCTGAAAAAGTATGATGGAAAACTTCCCTAATTTAATGAGAGAAAAAGTCACAGAAATCCAGGAAACACAGAGTCCCAATCAAGAGGAACACAAAGAGGCCCACTTCAAGACACATCATAATTAAAATGGTAAAATTTCAAGACAAAGAGAGAATCTAAAAGGCAGCAAGGGAGAAGAAGGAAGTAACATACAAAGGATACCCAATAAGGTTAGCTGCTGACTTCTGAACAGAAATGCTTCAATCAAAAAGAGAATGGCAAGAAATATTCCAAGTAATGAGAACCAGAGGCCTTCAATCTAGATAGAAGGCCAAATAAAAAAGCTTCCCAGACAAAAGAAGCCTAAAAGATTACAGATCCACCAATCCAGCTCTGCAAGAGATGCTAAAGGGAATGCTTTAAGGAAACAAAGGACAAAAGAGACACAGAGAGGAACACAGGTACAAAAATGACAATGAATAAGTACCTATCAATAATAACCTAAAATGAAAATGGATTAAGTGCTCCAATCAAAAGACACGGAGAGGCTGAATAGATAAGAAAGCATAACCTACACACATGCTGCCTACAAGAGACCCACCGCAGGACAAAAGACCTACACAGAGGAAAGTGATGGCTGGAAACAAATTTTCCAAGGAAATGGACAGGAAAAAAAAATCCAGGGTTGCAATACTCATATCAGACAAAATAGACTTTAAAAAAAGAGCCATAAAGAGAGACCCAGAAGGTTACTTGATAATATTCAAGGAAAGACTCCACCAAGAAGACATAAACATTATAAATATATATACACCAAACATAGGTACACCCAGATGTATAAAGAAAATCTTAGAAAACTTCAAGAAAGATATTGATAGCAACATAATTATAGTAGGGGATTTTAACACCCTATGTCAAAAATGGACAGATCTTCCAAACAAAATATCAACAAAGATATTGTGGAATTGAACCATGCCATAGATGTAATGGACTTAACTGATGTATATAGAGCTCTGCATCTGAAAGAACCTAAATATACATTAATTTTTTCAAATTCAGAGGGAACATTTTCAAAGATAGAACACATGATAGGACACAGAACAAGCCTCAGCAAATTCAAGAAAATTAAAATCATACCAAGCATTTTCTGTGACCACAAGGGACTGAAGCTAGAAACTAACCCAAATAAAAAACCCAAAACACTCAAAATCATGGAGATTGAATAACATGTTACTGAATAATGAATGGGTCAAGAATGAAATTAGGTAAGAAAACAAAAAGTTTCTGGAAAGAAATGAGAATTTGTTCTCAAACTGTAAACTTAAAACTTATGGTAAACAGTTAAGGCAGTCATGAGAGGGAAATTCATAGCAATACAGCCCTACCTAAAAAGGATAGAAACATTTCAAACAAACAACCTAACCACAGGCCTACAAGGACTCGAGGAACAAACAACAATGACAGCCCAGAGTTAGTAGAAAGAAGGAAATAATCAACATAAGAGCAGAATTAAATGACATAAAGACTAAAAGCACAATACTAAGGATCAATGAGTTCAGGAGCTTTTTTTTTTAAAGATAAAAAAGTAGACAAGCCTTTAAGCGGGCTCATTAAAAAAAAAAAGAAACAGGACCCAAATAAACACAATCAGAAATGAAATAGGGGAGATTACAACTGATACCACAGAAATACAAAGGATGGTAAGATATTACTATGAGGAGCTTTATTCCAAGAAATTTGAAAATCTAGATGAAATGGACAAATTTCTATAAAAATGTAATCTTCCAAAACTCAGTGAAGAAGCAGGAAGCCTGAACAGACCAATAACAGCAGATGAAATTGAAGCAGTAATCAAAACACTCCCCACACACAAAATCA